>JARFJB010002198.1:2332500-2522500 GCA_036346205.1 Vesta saturnalis | reverse complement strand
TTTTATTTAATGAAAGAAGTGCACTAGTTAATTCTTCAGGTGAGATGGGATAATCTAGCTGTTTTCTTTCATCGTTGGAAAGCGCAGTTAAATTTTCGTATAACATGCTTGATCGGTGTAAGTTAATTGGTTTTGATTCATATTTTTCACTGAAAAACCTGACTACTATTGTAGAAAGACTAGGAAGGTCTTTTATAATCTTGTTGTTATATTTTAATGAAGAGTGTTTTTAAAGAGTGTCTGACTGTTTATTTATTGTTGGGCGATCGGAGTTTATAAGGATTTCATGCTTTCTTGCTATTAACTGTTGTTCGGTTAATCTAGAGTACGCGTTTTTGACTTGTTCCCTTAGATCTTTATTTAAATTTTGACCACTGTGTATCGTAGTTATTTGGTTTTCCAAGTTGCGTAACTCTAAATACTTTTTTTGTTTACATTGCTTTTGGTATAAAATTGCTGTATCCTTTATCGCTAGTTTTAGTCTACTCCATTCGCTTAGTACATTTGACAGGTCTAAGGTTTGTATTGCATTCTGTAGAAAGGTTTTCATTGCATTTGTAAAAGATTTATTTTGTAATAGCAGGTTGTTAAATTTCCAGTATGGAGCGGCTTTTGGATTAGATCTTTGCTGCGTGATGGCTACGGAGACAGCTAGATGATCCGAAAAGGAAGCATGTAACATTGTAGATTGTAAGTGTGAGCATACATTGTTAGAACAATAAATTCTATCTAATCTTGACGCGCCTTTTTGCTTGTTATTCGCATAGAAGGTAAAACCTTCATTACTTTTATTAAAAAACTCCCAACAATCATAAAGTGTTGCTTCTCTACAGATTTCTTTTAGTTGTCTTGCCAATTCAGGACATCGCTCGTTGGTACGGTATCGATCTTTACCTGGGTCTAAAGTGCAGTTGAAATCTCCAGCGATAATTAGGTATGGGTTACTCTTAATTGATTTCAGATGCAAATTCAATTTTTTTAAAATCTCCTTTGCAGTATAAATATTGTGTGGTAAGTAAACGTTAACTACATGCCATTCTGCTTTTTCCAAGCTGAACGTGATAGTTTGTAGGTAAGAATCAGCCAAAATTTTATGTCCGGTTAATTTGATATTAACCCTTTTTATTGCTATCAACGTGCCACTGTACTCAGCGAGACGTGGATTTGAGTAGAATACATATGGGTTTTGTTCAATTGATTGTGGAACAATTGTAAGATTTGTTTCCTGTACCAACAGAATGTCTGGGGATTTAACATCTATGAAAGTTAATAATTCATTCCATTTAAAGGTACTACGTAAACTTTTGGCGTTTATAGTAAATATACGCAAGCTGTCTGGCATAATTGTAGTAAAGGTCAAAATTTAAAATGTAATGCTATCGATGGATGGCGATCGTTCCAATTGTGTTTCGTTTAAAGATTCAGTAGGAGAAGCTAACCTTCTTTCCTATGAAAATCTTTCTTTAACGAGTTAATCAACCGTTTACACCTCTCTTTTGTTGCTCTTTGTGAAAAATAGGGAATAGTTTCTTTCATTAAAGCAATTAGTTCTTCTATGTTATTTGTGTAGTTTCTAGCTATCTCAGTTGGGCTGTTACTTCCTTTTACTTTATTTAAGAAATCCGTATAGTTTATAAAGTCTAATTCATATTCATTTCCTGTTTCCCATATATGTTGTATTTCTTCATAATTTTCAAACGTTGGGAGAGTTTGTTCTACCTTTCGTTTTTAGATATATTGGTTTCAGCATTCCTTGGTGTTGAGAACTCCAGTTCAGCAATTTCATTTTTGTCCTGTTCTTGTTGATTTACATCATTATTGATTAATCCCTCTTCGATTGCATTAATGCTTGGGAATTCAACTACTTCTATATCCTCTTTGGAGCTTTCTTGAGTTATAGTTTCTGTTGTTGGATGAGGTCTTTTATTGTAATCTCTTGATATATCCCGATAAGGTGGTGGTTGGTCTTCTACCTTAGTGCACTTTGAAGCGATGTGGCCGAAATTATTACATTTAAAACATTTTATTTTTTCATCGGATAAGAATATTCTATACTCTTCGTCCTCATATACAACAACAATTGAATTTGGAAAATCTGTGCGCTGTTCTTGGCTTGTAACAATAAAAACTTGTCTCCTGAAGCTATACACATGTTGATAATCTTGCATATCTATTCCGGCGCCGATAAAGGATAATGGTGAAACCAGTTGTAGATCTCTTTTCCTTAATTCCTCTTCAATAACATCATGTGGTATACACGGTGAAACGTTTGAGAGTATAATCCGCTTTGCTGGCAAAATTAATTTCCTTGCAGGTACATATATATCATTAATGTTTATTCCTCCTATCTCTTCTACAAAACGATGTACTAATTCTTTATTAGTAAAGTATAAACATATGCGATTATTGCTCATTCTAGATGCAAATAGAATATTTTTTGGTTCAATTATTTTTCCAGTAGCCAACACATAATCTTTTACATTAAAACCTTCGATTGCAGGGTATATGATTGCTTGATCTTTTCGTGGGAAAGTTGATCTTGCTACAACATTTGAAAATGATCTTTGTGGTTGGCGTAAAACTTGTTTATCTTTAGGTACCGTTGTGTTTATTTTTTCGTGCATACCCCTGTTTTCAGAAGCATCACAGGATGTAGATGGATTAGACATGATAGGGAGTTAATTGTATGCTAAATAACATATTCCATAAGTAAATATGAACATATTAAACAAATCAAGTAAGGAAAGGTGAAAGGTTGTATGATTCCGATTATACTTTTACTCTGATAATGTATGTATTTAAGGTAATAAAATAATAAAATACCTGCGTACAAATGCTGTACACTACCGTAACCGATAAGGAAACTTAATTTAACGACCTATCGCGTTAGAAAAAAAACACAGATAATAGTGCTCTCACACTGTCGCGTTAATTAAGTAAATAAACCTCGTATTAAACACCAAATAAGCGAAACCTATATAAGGCATAAAACACGTCTTTAGCCAACGAAACTACGTGTGTGTGTGTGTGTGTGTGTGTGTGTGTGTGTGTGTGTGTGTGTGTGTGTGTGTGTGTGTGTGTGTGTGTGTGTGTGTGTGTGTGTGTGTGTGTGTGTGTGTGTGTGTGTGTGTGTGTGTGTGTGGTTTTGTGTGTGTGTGTGTGTGTGTGTGTGTGTGTGTGTGTTGTGTGTGTGTGTGTGTGTGTGTGTGTTTGTGTGTGTGTTCGTGTGCGTGCAGGTGTGCGCGTGCAGATGTGTGCGTATATGTGTGTGTGTGTGCGCGCGCGTGTGTGTTCGCGTGTGTGTGCGCGTGCGTGCGCGCGTGCCTGCGTGCACGAGTGCGTGCATGAGTGTGTGCGTTGTGTGTGTGTGTGTGTGTGTGTGTGTTGTGTGTGTGTGTGTGTGTGTGTGGTAAGTGTGTGAGTGTGTGTGTTGTGTGTGTGTGTGTGTGTGTGTGTGTGTGTGTGTGTGTGTGTGTGTGTGTGTGTGTGTGTGTGTGTGTGTGTTTGTGTGTGTGTGTGTGTGTTCGTGTGCGTGCAGGTGTGCGCGTGCAGATGTGGGTATAGTGTGTGTGTGTGTGTGTGTGTGTGTGTGTGTGTGTGTTCGTGTGCGAGCGTGTGTGTGTGAGTGTACGTGTGCGCGTGTGCGTTTGTGCATACGCGTTTGTGTATGTTCGAAACATACAGCCGATTTCAATGAAATTTGGTATATTGGTGCTATTGGGTACGGACATTGTTTTTGTGTTAATATAAATACGGTAAGAAAGAAAATAGGTATCGTAGGCCCAATAACATGGAAGCACGAAAGTAAGGTGACCATTGCATGACACAGTGAGAAGTTTAGAGTAAATATAGTGTGACAAATGAGTGTAAGATCAAAAAAGAAGGTCAAAATTATGCAATTGATTATAATTAACAAATGTACCTAATTACTATTTACGCCTTAATATGGTTAACTACTTTCCGTTTTGGTTCGTTGTACTATTTCTATTTTATGTCGTGACATTCTGTTCAAGAATGTGTAGAACTAAAAGGTTAATTCTTAAAGTAATTCTAACAGCTTAACATTTTTCGACAAAATCCATTTACTAATATTTCTTAACGACCAAAAAATGTATGGGTAATAAGTTCCTAAGTAATAAAACCGAGCCCTCATTTCCCCTACTTAATATTCAAATCAAAAACTTTTACATGAATTTATAATTTTATTTTACTATTGCCTATATTTTCTGGCTGCCAACGGACATTATTGATGTATATTTTAGGCATAATTTTCACAATAAGAGAAAAATGCGGTTGATACAATCGTTAATCATAGGTTTAAGATATCTTAACAATCTTTATTGAAATAATAAGATTATATTTATGAATACTAATTACTACTTATTAAATGTATGCTTCAAAGGGTCAAAGAAATTTGGTCTAATTGCTTTGAAAGTTAATTAACGTTCTAATGTTAAATTTAACTCAACAGTATAGATTCATTATAAACAGATAATTTACTGATAATTTATTACTAAAATTCCAAGGATTTTCTACAAAAATAAAACTATAAGCTATGTAAATTATTATATTCATTTTTTATCATTACATAAACATTGAAATGTAGGAAGACTAACTGCTTTTTTAAGCAAATAAAAATTTTAAATATTTACAAAGTTTGTAGAGCACGAAAATATTTTTCATTTTCGTTGTACATAACACTCTAATTGATAATTTTTCAAATTTTGTAGTACATGATGTGTGTACTTGTAGTGTCCCATTTATCAAAATAAGTAATGAATGTTTATCACGAAATTACTCCATCATAAAATTTTTATGAAGTGCTAATATATTTTTCTAAACATACAAGCTAATGATCATAAAAAATGTGAATGTAAATACAATGATGATATTGTTTAGTAGCCTTTACAATAATAATTTTTATTGTGTGTATACTTTTTATTTTCAAAGGCAAAACGTGTCCTTCAATACACACCGAACACATTATTTTTTCTTTTCTACTAAAGAGAAGTTGAGTAGACGATTGAATCATTATTATAACCGAAACCCACATTGAAGTGTACTTTAGGGGCATAATATGTTGATAACTTACATAGAACGCCATAAGAAATGAAATGAAGTAGTATACATTTTGTTAAATCGCATTATGCTTATGCGTAATAATTATCTAAGATCGTTTGCTATATACAGTGGTTCCCAACCTTTTCTTAGGCGACCCATTTCAAATTTCGTATATTTGCGACTCCCTCTTATTTTTATCGACCATGATAGAAACAAAGCGTTATAAAATTTATTTTAGAAATTGTCACAAAATTTGAACTAAAAATGTAGTAACAACTGAGCTTGCATCTGCGTGACAAGTTTGCAAATTCTTGGTTGAGTGTACATTAAAACCAATCACATGTCATCTTGAACATCCAGTCTATTTCTGGCTTTTGTTTTCATTTGTAAAAGAGTTGAAAACCCACTTTCACAAAGATAGGTAGAAGCAAATGGTAGTAGTACCCGGAAAGAAAGCAGTGCGACATTATGATACATACGAGACATGCCACCCAGAATTTAGTTAATGATTTTTCCTGAAATAAGTAACGAGCTCTTTATTCAATCCGAAGTTCTAAAAATTCATCCTGCACATCGTCAGGAACGTCGACAACGCCCAGTGAAGATTGAAATGGGTTTCTTGTTACTGCCGTTGTTCAGACAACCTGGGGGTAATAACGTTGAATTTCATTTTCAAGCAATTGAAGATGGTCCATAATTTCCTGTTTTACATTTTCGACAATTCCTATCTGGGATGCTTCAACCATTGCACACAGGCGTTCAAATATTGCATAGTTCCCGAGATGTGAGTTTGGAAACAAATGCTTGGATTATGTGAAAATCCTACCCCTGAAGTCTCCAATATATATATATATATATATATATATATATATATATATATATATGACGGCTCTAAAACGTCCTTCATCTATATTCA
This sequence comes from Vesta saturnalis, assembly GCA_036346205.1. Taxonomy (NCBI): domain Eukaryota; kingdom Metazoa; phylum Arthropoda; class Insecta; order Coleoptera; family Lampyridae; genus Vesta; species Vesta saturnalis. Next base: position 2,516,523 of record JARFJB010002198.1, on the reverse strand, counting down.
CTGCTTGGTCCTCTGATATGTTTCTTTCGCTCAGGCCTTCCTAATTTCGTCTCCCCATGTCCTGCGGGGCCTTCCTCTTTTTCTCCTACAGGGCGGAGTCCATTCCCAGGCCGCTCATGACAATCTGTTGTTGGCCATTCGTCGAACTTCTTCATACCATACCAATGCCGTCATTCTATGGTTTCCGTAATTGTTTCTTGGTCACCCATTACATCTCTGATTGTTTCATTCCGCACCCTTTCTAGTCTCTACTTCCTATCTGGCCGTCTCATTTATTCTCCATGCCTCTGCACCATATATGGCTATAGTTTCCACTATAGTGTTATAGATTCTCAGCTTTGTTCTTTTGGATATATTTCTGTTCCACCATATTCCATTCCATTATGAAAATTCTTCCTGTGTTATTCTGTCACGTATTTCTTTGCTTTCCTTTCCGTCTTGAATTTCTACTCCGAGGTAGTTGTAACTCTCGCAATTTGATATTTGTGTTCGATTTTCCAGTTCAACAGTACTACTAGGACCCCCTATGCATAAATATTGCGTCTCTGTGGTATTTATTTTCAAACCCCACTTCTCGTACTCCTCATATAGTTTCCTGGTAATATACTCGAGATCATCTTTGTCTTGGGCTACGACATGATCATCTGCAAACTGCATAACGTATATCGTCGAGTTATTAATTTGGACTCTGATACCCCTACATTTATTCTTCCACGTTTTAGTGCTCTTTTGATATATATATATATATATATATATATATATATATATATACCCGCTTCTCTTGGTCCTTTATTGATAGAAACATCTGATGACAAATTAGTGTAGTCTGCTTTGGCTATATCTACGAATAACAAATGTACTTTCTCGCCAATTGCCAGTTCTTTTCCATTACTTGTTTAAGACAAAATATATTAACAATACAAGAACGTCCCGCTCTAAATCCATTCTGTTCTTCAGCTTCTTGACTTCCATATTCCGTCTCTAAGAGGTCTCTTAACACTCTCCCATATAACCTACTGAGTGTGGCCGTTACGATAGTTTTCCATTTTTTTGTTTGTCTCCTTTCTTATGTATCGATGATATCCAGCCGATTTTCCATTCTTTAGGATGAGGGTCTCCATCAATGCCTCTGTTTATTAAAGTTGTAATGAATCTACCGTTTCGGAGTACCGTTTTTAATCAGTTCGGCATTGATTCTTCCTGGACACGATGCTGTTGGTATTTTAGGCATTTTATTGTTTTCTCGATATCCTCCACACATAAGGTGATGTCTTCTCTCGTGACTTGAATGTTACTTTGTTCTTCTATAAATTCTGTGTTTCCTCTGATAGAAGTTTTCCATAGTACTCTCTCTATTTTCTAGAGAAATTGTTTCTATAACTGCCTTATTATTGTCTATGCGAACGGAATTGATAAAGTTCCACGCCTCCTATATCTCTATTTCATTACATCTGCTGTCCCATATATCACTGCTCCTTTCAGTAATCATTTTCTTAATTCGTCTTTTCAGTTGTAGCGATTTCGTCTATCATCTGTTGCCTTTGTGCTGAGCCATTTTAACTTCTTCCATTTCCTTTGACCAGTCTTGGTGATTTGGAGGTATTCCATCTTTTTCTCTCAATGCTTCATTTTTTTTTTTATGATTGTGGACCTGAACAGGCTAAATTAGGCCTGTCGTGATAAAGCACTCAGGAACACTTAGGAGGATGGATAGAGGGATAATGAATTGCCAATAGATGCCTATGAACAGCTACCTTCAATTTTCTCATATCATAAGTGAGAGGAAAACAGGAACTAGGGAGATCATTCCAGAGTTTAGAAGCCGTGTACAAAAATGTGGATTGCGCCCGTTTGGTACGACAAGTGGAGATTTGTACTGCATACTGATGGTGTGAATGAGCGAACCGAGTGTTTCTCGCAAAGATAGCCCGAGATGGTATCAAAGAATATAATTCAGCAGCACAATAGCCGTTGTAATAACGATAATACTAAGAAAGAACTGAAACCGTCCTTCTATGCTCAAGGGACTGTATGTGAGAAGTTAAGGACGGGTCATTTATAAGCCTAATCCTCTCTTCTGAATACGATCAGCGATATCGAGAGCGTATTGGGGAGCACCAACCCAAAGGTTAGAATTATATTCCAGATGAGGCCGAATTTGGGCCTTATACAGCGGAAGGAGTTGTAGAGAGATAAAGTACTGCTTAGATCTGTACAAATAGCCTACTTTAGGAACAGCTGTTTTGGTAGCTGACAGAAGATGGTCAACCCATGAGAGATTTGAAGATACAGTCATACCCAACAGAGTAATAGAGTCTCAAAACTTAAGATCTGAGCCATTCATACTTACAACAGGAAATGATCGATCTTTTTTGGCGGACATAAGGCAACACTGAGTTTTGTTATCATTAAATTTAACTAGATTATTGCTTCCCCATTCGAGAATACGTTGAATGTCTTTGTTGATTGAATTTTCCATTTCAGCTTTAATTTCTTGATTTGACATAGAAGGTGGGTTATCACTATGAGTAGACTGAGATGAACTACAGTGAAGAGTGCTATCGTCAGCAAAGCAATGGATGGGGTTAGTTGTTGAAGAAATAAGGTCATTTATGTACAGCAGAACAAGTGTAGGCGCTATAACGGATCCCTGTGGTACGCCCGCGTTAATGCTAACTTCTTTTGAAAAAAAAGCCATCAACTACGACGCGTATTCGTCTTTTATCAATGAAACTAGAAACCCAGTTGATGAGCGTATCATTTAACCCAAACAAGGTGAGTTTGGCAAGTAAACACTTATGCCAAACTTGGTCAAATGCCTTTGAGATATCTAAAGCGACTACAACTGTTTCACCGGACTGCTCTACTGTATTGTTCCAAACTTGGGTCACATATGAAAGAAGATCGCCTGTTGAACGACTTTGCCATAACCCATATTGGTGGCCACTAAGGAGTTTGTTAGTTTCAAGGAACGTGGTTCATATTATCATATAGTTCTTCTTCTGACTCATAGTCCTGTTCTATCAGCTTCTTATCCAAGCTTTTTTGATATAGATTTTTTTTATTCTAACTTCCTTTAAGCCATCAAAATTGTATCTTCTATGTTCTATCACTTCCCGATTTCCTCCGCTCACTTGCTCCTGTATACTTTTTCTAGTTCTGTATGGAAAGGTTTTGAGTAAGTAGTGGTCCGACCCACAATTTGATCCTCTGTCACATTTAGTTTTGTGTTTTGTTTTGTAATGACATAATTTATCACCGATTTCAATTCTTTTGTTTGTAGTAGTCAGGTAAACTTGTTAATGTCTTGGTGTTTATAGTAACCATTCATTGTTTTCATCTCGTTGTCGTTACATAGGTCAATTAATCGCTGTCGATTGTCATGTATATTGTCTTCTCCGTGAGAACCAACTATGAAACTCCCTTCGCAGCTCGTTCTTTATCAACTCCACTATATAAGTGTAGGTATTTTCCTTGTTCGTCACTACCTCCGCTTTTCTTCTTCGTTTCAGTCAAGACAACCACGTCTAAGTTCATTTCGTCAAGTTCTTTAACTACTTCTTGCATTTTTCCTCTGATACCCTGTACGTTTCAGGTGGCCATTCACTAAGTTCTTTTCCGCAGCTTCAGTTTTCTTACATTAAATCAGTCCGTGTTCCGAGGCATTCTCTTTGGGTTTTTAGTATTTTAAGTGTTTTACAAATATTGGATTACTGGTCCAATACCTTCAACCCCCAACCTGGAGGACCAGGACACCCCTCTTTGTCATTAAAGCGCGCAAGCTTTCACGCCCGGTAAAAGATGCCTTCGTCAAGGTGGAGATGTCTTCCTAGAAGAGTTTCCAATTTAATTTATTTAATGTTCAATAAATAAGCAAACCTTTGAATCCCAGCTCTGTTAGTGAAATGATTTATAAAATCTTGTTTCCCATGAATTTCAAAATAATATTGGTAACTCAAATCTCGTTCGATATCATTCCATTTTGATAACTAACGAACAGCAATATAGAACAGAAAAACCTCGTGTTCAGAATTCATGTTTTTACAAAGTTCTTTGAACAGACGAGCGTTCAGAGCAGTAGATATGATTAACAATGTAGTCCTAGCAAAGGTTTAGGAAGGGTTTTAGTTGCAAGGGCAAACTGGTGAATAATGCAGTGCAAACCATTTGCTTGGAGTGCAAGTTCTTTAACCTTTTTTTGAAACTCTTACCTCGATTCAAGCATGGCAGGGGCCTGATTGGTATAAACTCCACACAATTTTTCCCATTGTAATCCCTTACTTTCAAAGAATGAACGTCTTCACTTTTCGTTGTAGTTCTAATGCAGTACAAAACAAAAATTCTTCTTTGATGTTGATCCAAATAAATATATTTTACAAAAACTGAGAACATGAACTAGCATTTATTGACTCATCAAGTTGAATGGAAGAGTACATCTGCCGACCTATCCAAAATGCGTCTCTGAATTATATTGTTGGACAAAGATATATTCCGCATTTTTATCTCCAAGGATGAACTTAACTGAGTTTAGTAGACAGGGTTTGATAAGCTTTTCGGCGATTGTATGAAGTTTTTAATTTCTAGCGACTTCGAGAGCAATTTCGTACGATGCTTGAACTACAGCTTGATTTTGTTGCTGAAAAATTCCTGTCAGATCTAGCTTTTGTTGTTTTAAACAAGTTTCGCATCGTTTGAACAAGTCCAAACCTTTTGTGGCATGTTCTGAATGCAAGTGGAGTTCAAGTTTTAAAGATCTCATAGATTCCGCACTAAGAACAGCATTGAATAAAACACACTGCAGCTTCTCAAAAATACAGCACACGAAAATGGTAAACAATTTTCTTATCTGTGTAATATGTTACATTAGCTAAGAGTGTATAATGGAAAGAGATAAGTAGTCGACTCACGATTATGTTCAAACGTTCATATTACGTGGTCTATTCGCTCTTAAAACGTATACTGAGTTAATTAAAAAAACATTATTTGGCTGAATCGCTTAAATCTTACAAACGCAATTACCATTAATGGATTTCCTTATTTACTGAAATGCAGTTTCAAGGTTAAAATTTGTTGTCTTTATTGCAGTAAAAAATAACTCGAACTGTTAAAAACTCATAGCCTGCCTAATTAAATACGACACAACAGGATAAACCATTTGCTTCATAAATATCACAATTAGGAAATGCCTCTATTTTTGTTGTAGGGTAAGGAAGGTTTATCCAAAATTTTCTTTTAAAATCTATCGTTTTCATGACGCCAGATTACACAATTCTCATATTTTCAATGCACTTTTCTAAATTAGCTAAAATTCACCGTTTTCGCGGAACTTTCAAAACACTAACAGGATGTTTTTCAGTAAATTAGATTAGTTACTATAGCCAAACAAACAAATTGAACTTTGTTAGATTTGTCAATTTACATAGAATAACATATTCATCAGGTGATTCCCTTAACGGGGTACACAGAAACCGCCTTTTGCCTCGTATATTTACTTACCATGTACAGTTTTTCTCCACATCGCCCTACCTTTGTATAATTCTTTCGCTTTCGCCAAGATTCATGCATTGATTCCGTTCGTTCTTTTATTTCCAAAACTCATTGTTATTCGTTTTTTAATCACGCTTTTGCGGTTTTGCCCCCGGACTTAACTAACTTCATATATTTGCTTGGTCAACATTTCCTTAGCTCACCTCCATACAGTGCTGACGAGACAACCACACTATTGTATGTCGCTTGTTTTGCTGCTGTGTTCATACTACTAATCATTTTCCTTCCTGAATTTCACCATTTATTGTACCATTTACAAGGAAAATTCTACCTAAATAGACAAACTCATCAACTTATTCTACAATCTCAGCGTGCAGAGTTTTACACACCAACCCTTTTTCTCATGTTCGCGATTAAACTCTACTACCCTCGTTTTACCCATGCTTACCTTTAGTTCCATACTCTCACAGACTGCATTAAACTTTCTCTGCATTGTTTGCACATCCTTCGCATTTTCACTAAGTAGAACTATATCATCAGGATAGACCAGAACGCGTACATTCACGTCACTAATCATTAAACCATTTGCATCAGTACATGTTTGCCTAACATACCTATCCATGAATATATTACACAGCTACGGTGACATTACGCAGCCTTGTCTTAATTCCTTGTTATGTTTTGAAGGATACACTCAAATCACTCATCACCCTAACACAGTCCCAGATACCGCCCTTCCTCCATTTATTCGATATCTACTAACTCCATACTCACTTAAATTGTTCTAGAGGTTATCCCCACTCGTGCGGTCATACGCTTTCTCCAAGTGTACAAAAGCACACTACAACTTCTTATTCTCATTCAAACAAACACACCTTGATCGCCTGCTGCAGAGCAACGCACCCATTTCCTGGCATGTTATTTTGCGTTATTGCATGCACTCTATTAATAAAAATTCTTCCAAATACCTTACCAGGCACACTCAAGAAACTGATCCTTCTGTAGTTTTTAGAATCACGTATACTCCCCTTACTCTTATAAAGCGGAACTATAGTCTCACGTTTCCAATTGATCGGCCCTTTTTTCACGTTTAAAACGTGTAAATAATTCACACAAAGTACCTCACGTTTTGCGTATCGAAATTTGCAGCGTTCCGTTCCATACTACGATGCACTTTTGTATCCCTAACCAGATTTTTAAGTCTTTCATCATAAACGATTAAGTTAATCATTCTTTCAGATTCATCTATCAGCCATGTATACTTATGAATACTTTTTTATTTAAACCATTAGATGCAAACAGGTATTTTCTCTACACCAGGCTTTCACCAACCTTTCCTAAAACCCGATCGGCACGTTCTCTCTGTACACCGCCTATCCATTTACACCTCACAATAAAATCACTCTTTTACTTAGCGTACAGACATCAATACGTTCTCCACATCGTTCCAGAAATGACCACATTCTTGTCCGTTCCCTTCTTTTGTCGGAGTGTAATATGCAGAATTTTTCAAAATTCCACTTTCATTCTAATTCACTAGCGGAGATACCAATTCATTCTGTTTAACACACCTTTCCACTCTTTCACTTACAATCACTCCAATTCCCTTTGTACCATGCATTTCCGTTTGTTTTCATAGTGCCAGAATCTCCTTTCCTTTTCCATTTGTCTCTGAAACACACAGAAAGTCAAGATGCATTGCATTTACTGTATTCATAATTTTATACATTCCACTACCAACTCGCCGTTCCGTGTTCACGCAGTCATCATCATTTCACCAATCCGTGTTCATGCAGTCATCATCAACCAATCCTGTATGTTTCAGCCATGGCCACTCCTCGTCGCCGGAGAGGTCCTAGACAATCATACAAGCTTTGCAAGTACCTGAAATAGCAGGTAGACTGGATATCAACCAAGTCGTAACCCGTACTGTGTAGCATTCCCTGCTATCGATATCGTTCTACTACCCGAGAATGTTGGCATAGGTTTTCGCAGACATGTCTAACCTCATTCTATCGAAGCTAGGATCCTTATCTAAAAAACTACCTTGCAACTCCCGTACTGCCACTTGGAGACCTATACGATACGCTCTAGCAGTCACTCACTACACATATGATATACCAATTATCATCACAATTATATCAAATAAGTTTAATCGTGGCAGAGAGATTTACCAATTCTGTGTATTGTAATCCATCGTTATAGTTTTTATATCAACATGCAGCAAGTACTGGATGTAAATCGTTTGAATATTATATCAGGGAAACAGAGTCAAAATTTGGGGATCGTGGACGTGCTTGATTTGCCCAAACGGTCTAAAAATGGTGGCTGAAAATCCATGAGTGGGAAAATTATATGTACCACTGGAATCGACAAAAATTACAGTTATGTGTAAACAATTGCTACATCCAAACCAAAGGCAACCGACACAAGACCAAGTACCAATGAATTCACTAGTGTGTTTGGCTTTTTGTAATGAAATTGACAAAAGGCGTGGCTTCGATCTCAGTTTTCGTAAAATTATTTTTTATGGACGAAGATGTATAGTATCAGAGTCATTGACAATATGTTGATAAAACCAATAAAACTATTCAGTCCTCTAAGTGTGGAAGAACATCGTTTTTCAAAGAAAGCTGCCTGTGCTTTTCCGAAAAAGATTTAACTGGAAGGTGAATCGGACGTTTAGTGAATAGCACACTTGTTTGACTCGCTTGTCCGTCAGATCTAACACCTGATTATGAAGTCAAATGAAAGATGTTGGGTACAAAATAATAATGGATAACCCTGAGGATCTATGGATTAACACGTCAACATGACATGTGGAATTGAGTAGCGTTTAACTTCTGCCTGAAAAAAAAGTTAATGGTAGTCAATGAGAATTAACGGCAAATTTTATGCGTCATTTATCATACTTCAAGATTACACTTGCCACAGAGTGATCTTTTAGCGTGCAAAACTTGTCGCGTTTACAAAAGATTGCATACTTAATGAAAACAGCGTAAAGATCCAAAGCAAAAAGAAGCCTAGTTAAACAGAAACATTTTTTCGAATTATGGTGCATTTAAAGCTGCGTACGTGTCAAATGGTTTAATTATGAAGTATAAAAAGCAAAAGATTTTAAAAGTTTGTCAAATAATAACATCTCTCACAAAATAAAAAATAAAATCACACATAAAATATTCATAAATCTTAAGATAAGATGTCATAGTAAACATACAACATATTCCAAAATTATTTACATTGCTGTATTTGCAGTTTTTGAAAGAATTCAACGTTTACCTCAGATGTAATCCCCATTTTTATGTTGTTCATATGTGAAGTCATGTGAAAAGATAAGTTACGCGAACTATTCCATGCAATATTCAAGACACTGTCAGCATGGTACAGTAACCTAGTGTAGGAGATAAAAGTTTCATACAATAACTATTACATTTTTATGAGGTCATTTATGCGGGTTTCGTCAACACAGAGAGTAACCATGCCATTTATCCTTACTCCTTATCGCCAAACTTCTGTACTTCTTTCCACATAAGCGCAAGGACTACTGTGAATATTAACTGACGCTTTCACGATGATAATTACCTTCCTTACATACGTAGGTATAGAAGGTTACGCACTATTGCTAAATCGATTTATTCGCTCATTTTACTACGTTTCGCAAAGTTTAGCCGAGGTCTGCGCGTGCGCGCGCGTGTGTGTGTATGTGTGTGCGTGCGTGTGTATGTGTTTGTGTGTGTGTGTGTGTGTGTGTGTGCGAGCGCGAGTGGGTGCGTGCATGAGGGCGTGTGTGAGTGAGTGAATGTGTATGGGTGTGCCTGAACATATACGTGTGCAAGTGCAAGTGCGTATGCGTCTGATGTGTACGTGAGTGCATGCGGCGTGATGTGTGAGTGCGTGCGTATGCACATGCGTGTGTGGATTTATGTTAATATTTACGATAACAACATGAGGTCACCAAAATTTCGTATATAAGCTTGCTTGTATTTCTCCTGGGGCTGATTTTAGGAGAAATCCAGCGGCAGAGAGGGGATTAGTAGTAGTATCTGGTCTTTATCAAATATTTCTGAAAACAGTTGAATATTTTAAAGATATAAAAACATCAGCATTTAGATTTTAAAGCTGAAAATTAATTATTAATTAATTTGACACGACGCGTAATTTGGCAGCAAAAATTTTTTCATAATTTTCTTTTATAAAGTTTCATAACCCTCCTCTCCCTCTCCCTCACCCTTTTTCTAAAAAAATCTTTAAATTTGCAATAAAAAATATTGACCATCACTTACCGAAATAAAAACTAACCTATCTTTTAAGTTTGACCAAACAATACACATTTTCAAAATTTCATCTAAATATTTTCAGCCGTTTCCGAGATTAGCGTAAACGAACATCGTGACACGAGATTTATATATATATATATATATATATATATATATATATATATATATATATACAATATATTATATATATATATATATATATATATATAATATATATATATATATATATATATATATATATAGATATATAGATATAGATATTATGAAATGACAGAAAATCCTGTCAGGTTGCTTTAAATTGCTTAGGCATACATAAGATACAAGATTTACTTTTTTGCACGTCTAATTGTAGAGGAAGTACGGAAAAGCTAGAAATAGTTGTTCTGAGGGTGGTAGACCTTTTGTTCCTACACATATATTTGGAAATGAAACATGACACATGCATAAGGAAGTTATCTGTTAGCTTCATCGAAATTTTTAATGTGTGTATTAAAACATTAGCTAAATTTTAAATTTAAAACCAAACGAAAATAGAACGGTAGAGAATTGATTAAAAAAATATATGTTACATTGGCAATTCAAAACATTTACAATTACAACACAGATTGTATACTTCGCATACAGACATCAAAATTCAATGCGATGTAAATTGAATCAGAACACAAAATTCGAAAGGGTATTTAAAATTGTCGAAGCATTCTAGATATTGTGCCATACATTTTGTGAATTCAGTCGTTGTGGCTTGTATTGAACATGTTTATTTAACGAGAAATACTTAGTTGTCCCCCATGTTTCATACCACTCCCATTTTTTTAATTCCTTAATTAATTTGTTTTCAATAAGCTTAATTGTTTTTACCAAATCTAATTTGAATCATATAGTAACAATAAAAACCCAAGATTGTCAATTGAAAATTGTATTAAAACTTTTCAACATTTTATAGAAAACTAATCCACTTTTAAAAGAATATTTGTAAGATCTAAATGAATTTAGTTTTCTCGATCATGAGAAAAGTTTTGCTTTTCAAAATACATCCAGGATGTAATGTTTATGTGCATGTGTGGCGCAATGTAACCGTCATTTTAAATGGAAAACTCCAAATGACGAAAACTGTATCATGTACTTTTTTTTCTTATCATAACTACAGTGGAACATACTTAGCAAGTGATTCATTCATTAATACATGTTTAGGAACACGAACATTTATTTATAGTGTAAATGTCATAATTAACTTTCGTTTGCGTAGCACGTCATTTAGATTAATTATACCCCGGTTAATTATAAATATTTATAATATTCTGTGCTAAAAAAGTACAAAAGTACTTAAATTTCATTAGTCTTCGGAAAAGTCCATTATTGGATGGAAAAATTTAAACAATTAGAGTTTAATTTTAGTCACATTAACGTTCCAGTATAATTTATTAAAATTACTTGAATGGTCCACGTGCAAGATTAATTACATGTTTATTTCTGGATGAATTTTATATATTTTTGTATAGAACCGTTTTATAACCGTAAATTATAATTTAATTTAGTTGAATTGAGAAAAATCTCAACTACGCCTGCTTTTTGTTAAAGGATTCATTAACTTTCCTTTAAAAAAGTAAAAGCGTAAAAAATGCGAAATGATTGAAACATTCACATCCATCTATTTCTTTTAAGATTTTTCTATTGAAAATTAAGATATTCTTTAAAAATTTAAAATCAATCGTATTCTTTTCGAATCGTGATGTAATCAAATCACGAATCAATAAAGAACGTATAAATTGTAGATAGTGGGCGCCCCCGTCGACCTTATTATCCCCATTCAACTCTGTCATTAAACTTAGACTATTTAAGATAACAGAAAAGAAGTATTTTTTGTACTTATAAAGCCGATTGTAATTAGGTTCCATCTAAATTGGAGACAGACTGTTAGATTCCACAATAATTAATTTCGTATTTTCGCTTTTACACTCACATTTTCCCAACACTTCTACAAAGTCCACGTCAGTTTATCCAACTTTTAAGCATTAATAATCACTTTTTACAGTTGATATCTTATAATTAAAATTTTAATAATTGATTCAAGGAGTTTTCTGATACCGATACACGTGTTCGTGAATAATTAATGACTTCATAAATAATGTATGGTATACAATTTCCCATTAAAAATTGCAACGTCTTAAAAACTTATAACATTCATATGTCAATCTTCTTTGTTTTTGTAAGTTTCAATAATAATGCGTAATTATATATGGTCAACCAATTTAGAACGAAATAAAGCGTAAATAAAAAATTAATGTAATAAACAATTTTTTCTGTGTTATGCTTTTGATTCCAAAATGTTTATGACGGAAACAATATCCTTTTTTTGTTTAATCGAACAATTTACTTACAAATTGCGTTTATCAAGCTTGAATGTAAATAAGGTAGATAAACATTTTTAGATAAACTGTTTAGAAGTCAATTACATTTCCTTCTGTTTCAATACTGCCCGATCCAAGAGTAGGTACTTTAACATTCACTGCCAGCCAATAAGACCTGCTCACCCCAGACACCAATAGGTTTTTTTTTCATATAATCATCCAAAACCTAAAATAATGTTCTCATTTCCATTACGATAAAATACGATGTTAGACAAACAAACAACAATGAACATGGAGACGCGTTGGTGGCACTCGGAAATACGAATCCTGTTCACGCCAGCAACTCGTTAGCCGCGTTGACCATTTCAAATGTTGTAACTCATTATAATGAATAGGAAAACACTTTGTGGAAATTCTATATTCAAGATGGATAATAATAATGATAAGAATGTAATGAGTTATATGGAATTGGGGTCAATTCCATACAGGGTGTTCAGTAAAGAATGGGATATACTTCATGATGTTACTCTCTAGCTAATTCTAAGACAAGTTTTCATAAGTATAGCTCCTGAACTAATTCATTTTAAAAATACACGGGGCTGAAGTTTCTCTTCCAATACGGTTTTCCTCTGATAAAACTGGAATACACAAAATTGTATCAAGTTTAAACTTGGTGGACAAAATCATCTCTTGGCATTTTCGCATGGCTTAGCCGCTTTTCATTTTACCTTCCCACCTACATAGGTATATAGGTATAGAAGGTTATACATTCAATTTTGTCACTAAATAAATCGACTTATTAGCTAATTTTGCGTTTGGTCAAGTTTCGCCAAACATTTGAGTGGGTGAGTGCGTGAGTGCATGCTTGCGTACGTGCACGCATGCGTGCGTAGGTGCATGTATGAGGATGTACGTTAATACCCACGATAACTCCAGAACGAAAACACGTACGTCCTTAAAGTTTTGTATTTAAGCTTGCGTTCATTTCTCCTGGAGCTGATTAAATTTTGGAAAAAATTCAGTGGCGGAGAGGAACTGTTTTTGTTATTTAACAAATGATTCTGTATATTTAAAAGATATAAAACTACTAATATATAGACCTTAATCATATAGATTAATTATGTTCTATGCCATTTTTTGATACGACGCGTAATTTAGCGGTAAAAAAATTTACAAAGTAGAATTTTAGTGTTAGTTCAAATTTTTTTGACATCTATATAATGATTAATATTGTAATTAATTTTTAAAGAAAATTTAATTTGACATAACTTTTTTTATAGTTTCTTAATATAAAGCGAAATAAATATAAAAATTAAATAAATATTATTGAAAATGCTTAAACTGTATTACCGATATTTTTTTAAGTTAGCATCTAAACCTTTATTAACCTCTATCTGACTATTTGACACGGATTATTGTTTTTGTTTTTACAATGTTGCCTATTTCCGTAATGAACTGATTATAAAAGAGGTTGCATAATTATTTCGTTTCTTTTAATTTTCATTTTGTAGGTTGGAAGGTCGTGTGTTGTTCCACAACATATACTTTTTATTAGTTTCCACTGGTTCCAACGGCTAATTCAAACAAAAAAGCTTTTATTTAGAAGAAATTGTTATATCACAGTGTTATCAGATTTTGAAAAACTTAGTAACGTACTTTTTTTTTCAAGTACACCACGAGTTACTCCGGCACGCGCCACTCGTGAAATGATGAAAATGGTTATTTACATAGAAAATGTTCACTTAGTCTCAACTTGATACAACTTTACACCTTTTAATTATTAGAGGAAAACCTTATTGGAAGAAAAAACTCAATACCCTGCATTTTCAGCACGAAGCAGTTTAGTACTTTTATTTATAAGAACCTTTTGTCTTTTGTCTTTAGAATGACATCTTGAAGTATGGCCCACTTTCACTGAACAACTGTATCTGATGAAAAAAGCACTAAATTCACGTTCAAGCAAAGCTTCGGTTGAATAGGACAATGGGAACAAAAATATACAAAGTATTATAAGATTGTGTTATGAACGAATAGTTCAAAAGTAAATATGTAATTAAAAATTGAAAATTGTATTAATTTTATTAAATACATAAAGAAAAAGTTTACCTCGAGTAGGATTTGAACCTACGACATGTACTTTGCTAGAATACTGCTCTAACCAACTCAACTATCGAGATACAAGTCCCAATCGATGTAAATTTTGTGTTTATGTATGTAGAACTGATGTAAATTCTAAATATAATGAGATTTTAGTCAATTTGCTTATATTAATGGAAAGTGAGCCTGCAATATCACAAAGAATTCACACACACCAAAGCAACTTGACCAATAAAATTAATACAATTTTTAAAAATATACAAAGTCTATTCTTTTTTTTTCCTATCCCAACAAATCTTGCATCTACGTCTTTTAGCAGTTCCCTCATCATCTTTTGGACAGTACTCTGATAAATGAAAAATTTGATACTGTGATTGTGGTTTTGGTGATGGTGGTGGCGGACCCAGTAAATTTTCTATTACAGATAGTTTGTAGTCATATAGATTCATTTTGCTATCTGGCTCCCTTCTTTTGTAAATATAAAATGAATTCAATGTCATCATTTGAAACACATGAATTCCCAATTTCTTGTATCACTTCAACGTTTTGGTCACATACATACTCCGTCAGGTGTACACTTCAACAGCATTCCCCTCTCTTTAATTTCTTTGACACAAAATGCTGTGGATTGCCAGAACGATTAACTCTAAATGTGCCAGTTGAATATGCCTTGACTTGCAACAGTTGTTCGGATAAACTTTTTCAGTATCAGTGGCACCTCCTACATCTGCATCAGCTGAACCTCCATGAACGAATATTCTTAGAACCGTACCACTAGGTTCCGCCAACACATAAAGTTTCATTCCATACTTATGTCTTTTTCCATGGACATTTTGACGAAAACTGAGTCGTCCCCTCCAAGCAATCATTGACTCATCTAAAGACAGCTCTCCACATGGATGGAGTGTGATTGAAGTGCAACGCTGCGTGAAATGAGTAAAAATCGATTTCTACCCATAAAAGTTCAGAACGCTGGAATATTGAATAAATAATCTGTATTATATTCAGTCTAATAATTCCCATGTGCAACAAGAGGCCATGGAATATTTTGAACTTCTGCCTGGTTATGTCTCCCGTGCTCTGTGCCAGTATTTCAACCACATAATTGTTAGAATTCTAAATCAGTTCATAAAAACAATGATCGGCTAATAATATGAAATAATCAACGGGATTATGACCACCAGGCTGGACATTTAATACTGGACCAGTAGTAAATCGGATCCTTGCCACATTAGGCGAACCTGCCTGACACATTCGAACTGCTAGATAATCCCCTACTAGACCAGGAACGTCCTGTGGAGAAGGTGGTGCAGTAGGCAAAGTAGAGGAGGGACCGAGGTGTCTCCGAAGGAATCACGTCGTGAAAAATTCGAATCAAATTCATCTTCTAGATATTCCATCCCATCGACAGACTCATCCAATACTTAAAGATGAATCTTACTCGCCCTTTATGGTGTATATTCACACACACACTAATAAATATTTATACTCAAAGCAAAATGCAGACATTAGGAAACCAACACTTATTTTCACAACACTATGTTTACTGTGTGCTAGTTCACGATCGAATAATTATGTAGTACGCCGACAGGGAAAAACCCAAATTTGCTACGGGAAGTACAGAACGCGGGAGCTAGTGATTGGCTGATGGCTAAGATCACAAGAACGCGTGGGTGGCAGTGAACGTGTTAATTCCAAAAGCACAAATGTAGCAAATAAAATTTTAAACTTTTTTTATCAATGACAATAACACTTCTTAAAGGTGTTGAATATTATCTACGTTTCTTATTATTTTCCCTGCTCGTAAAATGTGTTAAACCAAAGGGTATGTACACAAGTTAATGAAATACATCCATCTAAAGCACAATTCTAAACTTTTTATTTTTAATTTTGACCTTCCTTAACATTTATTACTATAAAAAAACTGGTAAGCTATGATCATTCGGCGTTTTGATCATCGTCGGTGTAATGGTCCAACATTATAATTCAGCAGAATGGTCGTCGGCGTTTTGGTCGCATTTGGGGTTTTGGACCTTTAAAATATAGTATCCGTGTTTTGAACATTCGGCGGAATGTTCAAGTCCCAAAACCTTAATAGCAATAAAACGATTTAAAAACCGAGCGCAAATTTTCAGAGAACCCTGAGCATTAAAACATTTATCTTTTGGGTACTAAATGGTATATTTTTATTCATCTTATATATATATATATATATATATATATATATATATATATATATTTAAACGTTTCGATAACAATTACAGTTATCGTCCTCAGTAAATGGTAATTACTGTAAGAATTAGTTGACATCTCAAAATAAATTTATGAAATAATTTTTTTTTTCAATTTCTTTTTAAGACCCGTACTTGAGTTAAAGCTTTAATTGCTTTTTAATGGCCTTCTTTTTATCGATTTAATTTGTGGAGGCTTTTTCAATCGCTACTTCTAAGGACACCTTTTCGGCCATTTTTCAACCCCCATTTTTGTCATTTTTTTAGAGCAGATTTATATCTCATTTTCTTCTTTATGGACCGATCTTAAATGATTTTTAATGTCCTTTTTATCGGCTTCTTCTTCAAGTACTACTTTTTTTATCCATTTTCAATCCCAACTTTTACCATCTTCTTTTCTAGAGCAGAATTTCGTCTACCGTGTTCGTACCACCTCTGCGCTGTTTTTGGCATCTTGGGTTCTGTTTCTTGCTCCAGCATCAGCGCTGGTTTCAACATTTTCCATCAGCTTGGTTTCAGAACCTTGGTATATTACTGCATCACATTAGTCCAGGGCTAGTTTCATCTTGTTTTGAGCATTTTGGGGTATAGCTCCTGTGAGCCGTTTAGGGCTTTCCGACAGCTTTGTGTGGGCCAGCTTGCTTCCGTCGACTGGTTTCTGTTCTGTAGTTTCCATCACCTTATTTGCGAGAGCCTTCTGACTTAAAGCACTTTAGGCAGAATTCAACATCTTGGTCCAGCATCTTACACCTTGTTTTTGCATCTAACGTTTTTTTGACAGAATCTAGAAGCCGGTTTCAATATCTTAAAATAAGTCCCTTCTGGCAGACTTAATCTTACTTCTTGAAATGGGATCCTTTTGGATAGTTTTTCTCCACCAGCTAGGGTTTAGAAGTAAATGTCTTGACATATTGTAGATTAACATACAGTTGGTAACAGCATTTTGTGGTGTAATTTAGAATAAATTACATTGGGTTTTTATATCTCATTACGTAATGGGGAAGACCTAAAGTTAATTGCCTTTCACTTACAAATTATCACTTTATTACGTATGACGCAACTTTCACATTTAATAACTCATCATTGCTCCAACAAGGTTGGATCACGTAACCACTTTCATAAACACACATAAAGAATTTAGCAGACAGCAGACAAGGCTAATAATTTATAATAAAATACACTAGATGCCGTACGGCATAGAACTTCCATATTTGGGCCCAGAAGGATTTGTGAAGTATGTATTCCAAGAAAATGATTTAAGCAGTACAATCACGAAACTTACGTAATTCCTAAGGATGATGGAACAATAGATACAATTGAAGAAGGAATTCAATCCTCATTAGATAGGTCTGAATAGTATAATCAAGGAGTGCAAGATAAAGTGCTATTCGTACTACCAAAATAGAAAAAATCAACAGGGTGGAGCTGGATCAATGAAAAGGGCAAAGATGATTTGTACTTATTGCATAGACTATCCTCAATAATCAACGATGCGTTTACTATGATTTAACGAAACACGTTTGAGTTTTTTTATTTAGTATTTATATTAGCTGGTTATAATAAGAATTTTTTGTATGATGTTACATTATTAAACCGCACTAGGCATTGCGTTTCATTATTAAATAAGAGCTCAAAAAATGCTGCCAAAACCTACAATTAACATACAATAAAGCTAAGAATCGATAAAGAATGTCACTGGTGCCACTGTGATTTGAATTTTCGGTAGATTTACATAGGCTAACGTATTAAAAATTATTGAGGGATGACAGAACACCAGATTTACTCGGTAAATGAATAACACAATTATTAACATAACATTCAGAAAAGTTCACTTTAAATTTATAAATTGACGTATTAATCGCTAAATTTAATCAGAATAATTAGCATCACTTAAAAACGAAACTTCTTCGTACATTTGCAATGACTTCTCGATGTTACCAAAATAAGTACTAATTTAATTGTCAATACACGTGATATAATTGTACGTGAATCTATCTTAAAACATTTAAGTACTACAGCTGATAAGAATATATTAATTTATTTATCACCTCCCAATTTCAATTGCGCAAATAATTTAAAAACAAAATTTGAAATTTTGATTTCGTACTAGAAACCACATATAAACTAATTAAAATTGCTCATAAAATTCAAATTTTGAAAAACAAACAACTTGACAACAGAACAACAGAAAAATGTTTTATTTTTTTGCTCAAAAACGGTGCGTCCTGCGAAAAAAATTCAAGAGACCAATTTTATTCAGAATTGATGGTGGATTTGTATAAAAATATCAAAACGGGAAAAAGTCAGTGGCGCACCATTATTTTTTATTAATAAAGTTGTGGCATCCTCGCACGAACGGTACTGGTGCAAGTAGAAATATTCGGTTTACCCCAAAAAATGAATGTTTATCCCTCCAAAGCGTTTTGAAAATTTCGAGTCAGTATCTTTAACACTGGTAATATGAATCAATGTCAAAAGCCATATAAATTAAATAAACGTGAGAAGCATAATCAGATCAAAATTACGGTATAGGAAGTTTAAGCTTTAGCTCCTTCTTTTTGATATGAACAAGTTGACCTTATTTGCATTTAAATTATATTTATTTATTTACACCAACACGCACACTGCTATATTTTATTATATCTGAACTTGCCACTATTTCTGTAAAATAAATAAAAATGCGTTTTAAAATTGAGGACACTTTTTCCACACATAGTTGTTCAGAAACTATGCTCAGTCTCTTGCTAGTTATGTAGTTTATTGGTTTTGAACTACTGTACTTAATTATGTAATTGCTTTATGGTACGAATAAAATTCTAAGAAAAATGCGAGTTACTCTTTAACCGTCAAGATAATCAACGAAAGACCATTATCCCATCCCTTCTACCTCTTATACAGCCTCTTCTTACGTCATTCTACAATAATAACGTTCCACTCAAACATTACGCATGCCGTGCACAAATCTATAAAATACATTCTTTCTCTCATCCTTAAAAGGTTTAATTTGTAATGGTTATCGTATTAGTATGTGAACACAAGCAGATACCAAACTGAAGAATGTCAATTCCCATTATTACATTAGAACGTACTTTTGAGTTATAAAAATCCTTTCTATATTACATTGAATATTAACTAAACATTATGTAAGGTTTAGATAATTAGATTTTCGTTTTACATTATATGTTAATGACTCTCATCCCTATTGTATTGAAAGTATTCCATTCATATTCATACAAATTCTTATGTACGACAATTTCTTTAGTACGTTACTCCAGGTTACATCGCGAATCCGTGTACTCGCAAATTCGGTAGCGACTGTAAAGACCATATCCGTACGTAATATTTTTCATTCAAAATTAATTCTTCAAGCGTCCAATAATTTTATTCTATAAAGAAATATTATCATGAATGGCATTCATTATACAAATGCGCCAAAAAACGGTGTCATTACGCTAATTCTAAGTAAATAAATGAAACCAAAAAATTTTTTTGTGTGTAAATACGACTCAAAACACACGTTACACGTACGGTAAAGTACAAAATTGCGCAAAATAATCCTTATAGTCCTAATTATACCAATAATTAATTATAAACTTTTGATTTGAATAAATGTTGTTTTAACGAAACATATTTGAGACTATACAAGAATAGCTGTCTACCACAGCAGGTATACAAAAGTCGTTACTTCAACCTAATATCCTTGATTATATAATATTATTGGCATTACGAGTTTCTCCTGTATTAAGACAATTTTAAGATCTTAAGAGCGTGTGTAATGTAAACTTACAAATTCACTTTAACTTTTTTTTCATGGACGAACCTTGGGTTTTATTAATATTACACATTTATTGCGCGTTTATCTTTTTATATGCTATAACGTTCCCACTTACGTACGTACCTTGGAGTAATTAGTTTTAGAGCATGAACTTCATTACTTCATTATGAATTCCGTCTTTTATTCCCACAGTTCTTTTTTTTTAATTTTATTACATAACGATTGGTATTTGTTAATTATCCAATGAGTGATTGTACGTACGAATCATGAAAGAAATTCTGAGGAGAATATGCAGCGCACATGATTAAAAAGCTGAAAATTTTACAATACAAATACTATTTGTTTTTTAAAATTTTATTGCAATTGCATCATAAAACGTTCTTTAATGTCAATTTCTCTAAGCTAGTTGGTTTAACACACCCTTTCAAAAAACCTACGAACATTTTGTTTGGAAAATAATTGTGCGATTCGGTTCGCAAAACGTACCAAACAAAAAACAGGAATGAACGATAGCTAGATTAAGGTCTATGCTTAATAGCATTCATGAACAGCATTTTGCAAAATGTTGGAGGGAACCAACGTCGGTACATACAGTCATAATCAAATAGCTCTTAAACTATAATGGAATTTCGCCATCCTTTAAGGAAAATTTTGAAATCAGGTCATCACTGTTTTAGTTATCGAAAAAGATAACTTATGTTATGGTTAAGTGTATTATAAATTAGAATTCTACCAGTTCTAGTATTTGCTTCCCATGGAAATACAGTGAATTATGAGTAGCCACATTAAAGAAACAGGATCAGTCATTTACAGTCAACCAAAAAGGACACGTTGGAATTTGTTAATTAAAAAAATGACTTAAATTTGTAAATCTGGAACAGTGGAACTGTGGTAGTATGGACACTTTCATACGCAACATGCTCACACGTATATCAAATACAATCACAAATACCGAAGGCGTTTTGATAACCAACCATCATCAGTTTGACTATCCAAACCAGTTGATAATGTTAACTTGTCAAAAAAAGATACAATTAAACGAAACTATAGAACTTGCAGCCGTAGTGTAGCGATTTTTGCAACAGAAAGTGACAGATGCACAAGAACAACGGTGCTAATTGCTTCGAAACTAGCAATTGCTTTGTTTAGGTTTTCGCTCTGTATTACCCTCCAATATACCCGGGTTTATGGAATGAAGATTTTTCCGGTTTAAAGCTACTCTGCATACTGTGTTCTGTATATAACGATCTCTGTCTTTATTTGTCTCCATCCTTTCATCATACATCTCAGCACCCTATCACCTTTGGTCCGGCATGTTTAATTCTTCATGTAGGCTAAGAACCTAAGGTGTAAATCTAAGGTCTAAATTTAAACCGATTTTGGTGATACATAGCATGAACAACAAACAAACAAGGATCTTTAATTTGGCTATTTCAGCTTTTGTAGATGTCTTCCAGTGGCATAGATATTAAGGGTTGGCGCCCCTTTTCGCCCCCTATCTTTACGCCACTACATTTTTTCAAATCTAAAAGTCTTTTAATTTTAAATTTAATTTAGAAAAAGAAATGGATCTTGTAAAATTTTTTATTAGAAGCTTATTTACATAGATATTTTAGATATTTTATAGTCTTGCATTTGAATTATTTAAAATAATGTATTTTAACAAAATCAGTATCATTGATAAGATTGATAGTTAGTTTTTATAGCCATATTCATTTACTGTTGTCACGACATTTTGGCTCGTTGTGCATCAGTTTCGTGTTTTTGCGTTAGCAGATATGCATTTTATTTATGGTGCTGTAAACGGGAATAGTAGTGAAGCCGCTCGTTTATATCGACAACGTTTTCCTGATCGGCGGCATCCAAACCGTAAAATTTTCCAACGCATTCATGCACGTTTAAGAGAGGCTGGAGTCCTCAAGCTTCCTGCACCCCCTGGACAAATGAGGCTCAGGCGAATACTGCGTTTTGAAGAGGAGGTTTTAGAGGGCATAGCATAAAATCCATCCACCAACACTCATGGCGTGGCTCACGATAATGGTGCTTCTCACATATCGGTTTGGAGAGTTTTACATGAAGACCGACAACATCCGTTTAAAAAGCAGACTTTACGCTTAGAACAGAATTTTGTCCTTTTACTTTACCTCCCAACGTTACCGGTCAAGTTTATCTTGAATTCATAACGAATTCTCTTTTGGAATTGGTGGAGGGTGTTCCCGTAGATATTCGGAAGAGACTGATATTCCAGCATGATGGAGCTTCGCCTCATTTCTCGGGCCAAATCCGAAATTATTTAAATAACACGAGCAGTTTCTCTAGTGTTCCCATTTGTAGCACCAAAATAAAATGCATATCTGTTAATTCAGCAGGTATGTAGTTTTCCATAATAATAAACGCGAAAAACAGGAAACCGATGCACAGCAAGCCAAAATGTCTTGACAACAGTAAATAAACAAACGTAACTGTCAAATATCTAAAATGCCTCTGTAAATAGGTTTCTAATCAAAAATTTTCAAGAGCCATTTCTTTTTCTATATTAAATTTAAAATTAAAAAGACTTTTAGATTTGAAAAAAATGCAGTGGGTAAAAGATATGGAGGGAAAAGTGGTGTCAACCCTGAATATCTACGCCACCGGAAATAGACAAATTAAAGATCTCTACTTGTACTATTCATGCCAAGTTTCATCAAAATGTTTTTAAATTTACACGAGTTATAACCAAAAACTGTTATATTTCTTTAAACTCATTAAAGTCATTTTGAGTTGAAATTTATTTTCTCAACTTATATTTAAGAGAGGAACTACCCCTTTAAGTTTGACCCAATATATATATATATATATATATATATATATATATATATATATATATATACTAATAATAGTCTACTAACAAACAAACTGGGACATTTTTCGAAAACATATAAAACTACACAGAATTATTAACTTACGCGAAATGTAATTATTCTCAATTTTTCCGAATGCAACACCCTGTATATTTTTTCACAGTTCGATTCCCCGTGAAAAGTAGATACTAATTGATAATAGGTTTCATAGCCATAAGAAGGACCCTTCTTGAGATATTGACGCTTTTACGTAAACATTTTCTAAAATACAAATTTACCATGACAACAGAATTCAACAAAACAAATCAGGTAGGCTAGCCGCTTGTAATAAAGAGGAACAATTGCATCTATTGTTTTGACGTTGGTATAATCATTAAAATATTATTCCATTAGATTGTGTGTTTTTGAATTGTCGTTTTGTCAATTTTTGTATAAAATGAATTTTTCCAAAGAAGAAATGGTCGATATGATCTTTATATACCCAGAGAGAAGACGGCCGCGGAAAGAATCCTTTATGAATGTAGCGGAGGGATTTTTAAATTCTGGAGGTGTGTGTTATCCCAAGCGCGCAAAAACAAGCTCAAATGAAGAATCAGGGTCGTTGGTCTGTAAATGTGTGGTGCGGGATTCTAGGTGGAGAAATAATTGGGCCTTTTTTTTAATGAGACTGTTAATGGAGAAAGATGTTTAGATTTTTTAAGCAACGAATTGCCACTTCTTTTAGAAGACATACCCTTGACCATTCGTCGTGACATGTTCTTGCAACATGATGGGTGCCTGGCACATTATTCTAGAGATGTTCGGAATTTCTTAGATCAATCATACCCTGAAAGGTGAATAGGACGTTGAAGTTTATTTATTTGGCCACCAAGGTCTCCAAACCTAACTTGTTTAGATTTTTATTTGTGGGGTCGAATAAAAGATCTCGTTTATGCCGATAGACCCACAACAAGAGCTGACATGATTGAAAGAATACGACAGCAAT
This sequence comes from Vesta saturnalis, assembly GCA_036346205.1. Classification (NCBI taxonomy): domain Eukaryota; kingdom Metazoa; phylum Arthropoda; class Insecta; order Coleoptera; family Lampyridae; genus Vesta; species Vesta saturnalis. The sequence goes on along the minus strand of JARFJB010002198.1, from coordinate 2,492,480 downwards.
ACGAAGTATTTCACGGGCAGAAATTGAAACTGCTGTTCTCTCCACCCGTCAGCGATTGATTTTGTGCATTGAAAATGATGGACGACATTTCGAACATATAGGGCGACACTAATTACGTAGTTATTTATTTAAGGTTTTAATTGTTAGATTTATCACATTATTATTTTATAATTTGTTCTCATTGTTAGTAGAGACAGCATTACAATTACGTAATCTAGCGGCAACCACAACATTAGTATGATAACAGTTTAAATTACTGCAGACCAATGTAAGATCTTTACATCCAGGCTAAATTTACTAATTTCCGTTAACGCGAACTAACTAGCCTACTAGACGTTGGACGAACAATTCCCGCATTTACCTGTTTCTTACGATATCTCAGGATAGGAAAAAGATATCGACTTGCAGTTTTCACTGTTTTATTACTAATTTAGTCCACTTTTTAAAGACCTACTTAAATTTTTATGCTTCCATTTAAAATTGTAAAGCGAAAACAATATTAAAAAAATATTAAACAGCGCCCTCTAGCATTTATGTTATCAAACAGATTGCTTCAAATTTACAAATTTTCTATTGTTTAACAAAAGCTCTTTCAAACAACATCATGTTTATTAAAATCGGTCAAGCAGAACCTGAATTAAAGGCGTTTTTTCGTAATAAGGTTCCCACTCTCCCCACCCCTTATTTGAAGAGATAGACTAAAACTTGTCAAATAAAAAATATGCAGAATTTGTCGAGGAATATGATTATAATATTTAATATGCCTCTTAATTGAGTAAATTTTGAAAAATTTTGCTTTTCAAAATTTAAGTGTCAAATACGCCCTCTAGCGGCGGACCTACAATTCTGAAAATAATTTCCAGGCGTTTGTCGAGCCCACTTTCGTTATAAATTTTTTTTTCCCGAACATGTGCTATAATCCATTCCTGAGATATGGCTGACGGCCGTTCTTAGTTGGCCACCCGGTACATACTGCTTTACAGAAGCTAGACATCTAACGTTATTTTAATTAACGAAAAGGCAGTATCTGCTTTTTTTAGTAGAATAATTATTTTTTTTTTAACTTTTTGTATGAAAAAAATAAAAAAAATTGCCTCTTTTAGCCTCAAATACATTAAACATTTCATTATAATATTAATTGTGTTACAGCTGCCTAATAAACTTTAGGTATATTTTCCCACATTTCAGGTTTTTGCAGATACTGCCTTTTTTTTCTTAGCAGGGCACTTGCGTACATAAGGAAAGGAGAGAGAAAGGAGAGATTACCAGGTAAACAAAAATCTTTTTTAAATAGAGGTATTTGCGTACAACAGCAATAATAAAATGTAAGAATAAACTCTCCTTCACACCTTGTCCAGGCTTAGGACTGGCAACCTATAAAATTATTTTCTTAAATACCGAACCAAGAAACTAATTCTATACATTGGCGTGCTTAAAAGTTTTTTTTTTACCGTTTTTCATTTTTATATTTTTTTGTATTTAAATTTTTTTGTGTTTTTGTGTTTTTTTATTCAAACTTAGCAATATGGGCAAGAGTTTTCAAACATTTTTTTACATGTTTAGTACTTTCAAAAATAAGAACGGTCTTTTTAATCCTAGCATCTACCTGTACATACTTTTTTCTCCTTCTTTTACCAACAAGATTTAATTGGGCTTGTTTGAAAATAACCTCAGCGAACTCAGCATTTTCTTTCAATTCTTTAATAAGTTCTTTGATTGTAAGAGTATTCTTTTTTATTGCTGTATCCATCCCTCAACAGTATTATTCGTTCTGTGTCTTTTATTATGGCAGTTCCAGTTTTTCAATGTGGGGATTTTCTAGCCACTGCTCTACAAAATAATCAAAAAATTGGGAATGTTTTGCACGGGTAGGTGTATCTTCTTGTATACTTAACCAACCATCTTCTACTTTCGATTGGAAGATAAGCTAAAGCAGCACACTTTCGTAGAGTTAATCTTATTTCATCATTTTCTTTATACTTAGTTGCTAATCCCAACTCCTGTATTTTCCGCTAAAGACTGATTAAAGTGGAAGTTACAACCATTGATACAAACCAATCGAAACACATTTTTAAGAGCCGCAATGGCCGTTTGTTCAAAATCCAGGGATACCATTTTAGGATTACCTTTTTCCACATTCTTCACTATAGTAAACAACTTTTCATAAGTCCGACGAGTTTTGTTGTTAATCAAAGCATACATACTGGAATTATATTAGTTTCTTTAGTAGTGCTGCCAATGTCAGCATCAATGGTGTATATCTGTTAAAATTGTTTGCTGCAACATTTAAATGTCCCATCTATGAAAAAGTCTGAACAAGTTGATGAAGCTTCTCTGCCGATGGTGCTAGAAAACACAAACAATCTATCTTCTTCTTCTTGATTGTCGAATAGTAGAAAACTCGTACTGTCATTCAATTGTAAAATTTCTTCCGGAAGAATTATTTCTTCAGCACTAACAGGCTCAATTTTCTTACCTTGAGCATGTCGTCTAATGCGATTTAAACTTGATCTTACTGAAAACAGTGTGGGCATTTCAGTAATACATTCGTAACCGCGATTGAATAGCGGCCCAATTTCTTCGTTATAAATTTTTGAAGTTGATTCATCTTCTTCTCGCATGCATTTCTTCACAGAAGCAAAATGCTTTGTCACTTGTGTTTCTGCTACATTTGGTAGACAAATGTGCTCCGAAACAGATAAAACTTCATTACCGCAAGTTTTTAAGGGTTGTAAGGTTTTTAAGTTTCACAGCCAACTCTCTACATCTTCTTTATTTTCACGGTGTTTTCTATACTGATATCCAACTAGTAATGCTGAAGGTTTTCTTTTCGTCGTTTCTATAATCTCTAGTTGAGACATATTACTCGTTGAAATTAAAACTACGTCAATTTAACTCAAAGGCAAGCAGACAAAAATTGAAAGTTCCCTGTTAATGCCAATTATATACCATATACCTAATATCCACTAGATATTAGACAGGAACCAATCGCAAGACAGAAATAATGTAAATTCTAATTACCTACCTCTCATTTCTCAGAAAGCTCAGCCTTTTCCAATAAGTCTTAATGGGATTATAAATAAATTAAAACATGCATTTTGAAAGAGCATTATAGATTGTACGTAAATACCTCTATCTAAAAACAATTTTTTTGCCTGGGAATCCCTCCTTTCCTTATGTACGCAAGTACCTCTGAATTTGTCATGTACGCAAATGCTCTGTACGCAAGAGACCCGATACCGGGCAGTATAAGGCTCGATTCACACTATAGGGCCGGTCACGGTTCACTCTCGATCCAGTCTCGGTCCGGTAAAATCTTACTGTATCTACACTATGGGTTCGCATTCGATCACGGTTCAGCTCCGATGTGTACACTAGCCTCTCAATCAGTATGAAGTCGTTGATGGTACAAGTCGGATGGATATTGGCAATGCAATAAGTTTACTTTATTTCATTTATTAAAGTACAAGTTTTGCCGTTGTCTGACAATGTTCGACTTTTCAATTGAAGAATTAGGTGTTATAGCTCTTCTTCTTGATGAAGATGCTGCAAATAAGAAACGAGTGAAACGCAAGACGACGAAAAGAAGTATGTGGGTGCATCCAAGCTTATTAGCAAGGAAAACGGAAGGCGAATACTACACTCTGTATCGTCATTTACTAGACGATGAAGAAAAATTCCTGCAATACTGTCGAATCGATTCAGGAACGTTTGAAATGATTTTCAAAAAAATTGAGCGAAAAATTTCAAAAGCAAACACCTCTTTTCGTGAAGCTATTCCTCCACGCCAAAAATTAATTGTGTGTCTGAGGTAAGTAATTATTATATTATAAAAGATTCAAATAATAAGGGTATTATAAACATTTATTATTATGTCGATTATAATGCTTATTTGAAAAACAATCAATTGTTCGTATTATCAGTAATATCTGGGATTTCTTCATATTGCAATAAAGTCGTTTGATATTGCTGTTCGCTACTCACTCCCTGATGTTGGTGTGACAACGAAGACGAGGAAGGTGGAGCATGCTGTGAATGAGAATGCATGTCTACGGCAAAAGTTGATGCAGAATTGAAACGTAATGTTGATGTTCCATCGGGAAGTCGGGCCTGTGGCACCGATGAAAACCCAGTTCTATCATAATTGGAAGATTGTGAAGCATTCCCCTGATGTTGCAAATATGTATATTGTGGTGATGGTGTTGGGCAGTTACGTGGATAATCTTGCGACAGAGACTGATGCATTCCAATAAAAGTAGATGATGAAGATGATGTTGAGTGTAAAGAAGAAGCAGGTGATACTTGGCGATGATGAAGAGGCGAGGGTGATAAAACAGGTGAAGAAGCAGGAGCTAAATATTTTTCTTCAGTGTGACTGACAAGAGTAAATACGTTTCTTTTTACGAAATGTTGGTCAATAGTGGAAAATGTTTTAACAGTACCAGCAATCATTGAAAAAAAATGATCAATCGGATGTACCCCATGTGCTTGCCCATTTTTGTCTAATATAAACTTCATCAATACTGATGATGCAGTTTCGTCTTGCAAATTGTTCTGTTTATTTTGTCGTTTTCGATTCATCGGTGGATTCTTTGTGAATGTGTTGACAGAATCAATGACCGGTTCAACGTCTTCATTCTGTTTACTTTGTCGTGACAAAATGGTTTCTTCATTGGTCTCCTCGTCAGCCATATCACGAATATTTGTATTCTCTGCGTCCTCGTTAACAATAGAAGATGTTCTTGGTCTATCCACATTAACGAACTCATTGATAAATTGCATTTGGTCGTGATATCGCCATTTACTTATTTTGCTGCTGCTTGGCCGCTTTTGGTCTTTAATTTTGCAAGATACTTTCGATATTGAGCCCGTAGCGTTTCCCAACGATTCTTCGCTTCTATAATTAAAGAAATGAAGCATGTAATAAATTAAATAAAGTACAGTGCAGGTGTTAGTCCTGCCGTCTTCCCCGGGTAGCAATTGCTAATTACCGGAGAATTTGCAGGATGAATAATGTAAATGTATTTATTTTCAGATTTTTGGCTACTGGAGATTCCTATCGGACAATTGCTTTTAGCTATCGTCTTGGCCATTCCACAGTACAGAATATTGTTCTTGAAGTATGTGAAGCAATCAATGAAACGTTATTAGCAGAATACATTCCAACTCCATCCCGAGAAAAATGGTTGCAAATAGCCCATGAAATGTGGACTATGTGGAATTTCCCAAATTGTTTAGGAGCCTTAGATGGCAAGCATGTAATAATAGAAGCTCCAGCTAATAGTGGATCTTTATATTTTAATTATAAAAAAAACCTTCTCAATTGTGCTTTTGGCATTGGTAGTGGTAATTACAAATTCATTGCTGTTGATATTGGATCCTATGGCAAAAATAGTGACGGCGGTATTTTTGCGAATTCTACACTAGGGAAGGCATTGGAAAATGAGATGTTGGATGTTCCCGAAGACTCTGCACTCCCAGGAACAAACATAATCGCACTGCATGTGATATTAGGAGATGAAGCGTTTCCGTTGAAGAAATATTTAATGCGATCCAGAAGTGTAGAAGATGTTAAAAAAAGAATATTTAATTATCGTTTGTGTAGAGGTAGAAGATTAGTCGAATGCGCATTCGGTATTTTATCACAAATTTTTCGGGTGTATTGCAGAAGACTCAAAGCTAATCCTCAACATGCAACGTCACTCGTTTTGACGACATGTATTCTGCATAATATTATCAGGAATACTCGTACTATTCATCTAGAAAGTACTCCAGATTGTTCTAAATCAAACTACGAAGAGAATTTAAGAAGGCAAGGAGGAAATGCACAGACAGAAGCGTTTCAAACGCGGGAAATTTTTAACAATTTCTTTAATTCTCCCGAAGGTTCAGTATCGTGGCAACTAGATCATATTATGCAATAAAAGCGGTTCAAAAAGTAGATACAGGATACAGGTACTGTTTTCCGGACATAATATGTTTTATGATTACATTATAATTTTTTATTTTAGTTACCAGATAGTCCTAGTGCTTGTTCTATTTCGTTCCATATTTTCTTTTTATAATGATTGTCACTGTAATGAGGTGACTGTAAATCATATAACCCTCGCTTACTTTGTACTAATTCAATTAGCATTTCATCTGAAAATTATAAACAGAAGTATTCGACTTGAATGTTTTTTTGAGCTTGTTCATTCTAGTTCATTATTATTACGTTAATGTCGTTAATCTACCTCAAAATAAAATATTATGAACTACATATATATTTAATGATTATTAAATAATTAATTATCTTTTTCAGAATTCCACGATCTGTCTGTTGTCATTGTTGCCAGTGAATAATTGCAAATAACTTCGGTGCACGCACTCGTTCGACGTTTCATCCACTAATGACTGCATTTGAAACAAAAAACGTATTCACACTATGAGTACAGGTCAGCTCCAGTCTGATCACGCTCCGGCAAAATATTCTTCAAAACAGATCGGTGCCGGAGTGTGATTGAATCGAAACTTGAGCGGTGCTGATAGTATGAATACGCTCATTTGTTTCTTGTGTAAGAATCTTTTACCGGACCGAGACTGGATCGAGAGCGAACCGTGACCGGCTCTATAGTGTGAATCGAGCCTTAAGGTAGTATTAATTTTTTATAGCACACATTTTATACTCATAAATGGAATACAAGTGAATCAAAAACAAAAGATGTTTAAATTTTATTAAAAATAATATTACTGGAATAAATCGAATTGCTAGTTATCCAAACAAAATAAGTAAGTTATAAGCCGCAACTTTGAATTTAGCCGTATAAGAGATACAGAAATAAATTTTAGCAAAAACAGTATAAAGTCTTAAGGTAGATTACAGAGAAATGATGGCCAACATTCGAAAGATATTCATTGAATTAAAATTAAGATCTAATTTCGTGGTTGAAGACAACTTACCTATTATAGTATACGCCATTTGGCCTTTGGGAGACGTTTCGGTTCTCCCGTATTTCCTTAAAGCGTATGCAAAGTGCCATTTTGCCTACTAGTTATATAAATATCTATTACAATAATATTATCATTAAATATGTCATTAACAACCTTCACCTTAATTCTAATCAGTGTACATGTACTAGTGACAATTGATGCGATTGTAATAACAATTCGATCAGGCGGCACCATAGTGATTTATTTTAGAAACTTCAACATTAGCATATACACCCACCCACAGCTTAATTAAAAATTAGCTTTACCCGTAAAATAAAAAGCCATTTCCATTAATTTCAATTAACCATTGCTAATGATAGAATGAGAAAGAAAAATTAGTTGTCCTTTAAACATTTGAATGGAATTAATTAAAAACTTCATACCACAAGTTTTATAATAATTTAAATATTTAAACAATTTAAATGGCTTAATTTTCAGTACCAGGAGAACATAAAGTAAAGATTGTACGTTAATTAGGCAAACTTTCTGATTCATTTACGATAAGAAAGGGTTATCAGAAATGAGCTCTTCACGCGGAATTTTAAATTGTATTAATTTAATATTACGCCTTCTGATATATTTTTTCATAACATTAACTAAAAAAATTTATTTGATTGCTTTTAATATTGAAGGAGGTGAAGGTTGTTTAAATTTTGTTTCGCATTTCAGGTTTTTGCAATCCCTCGTCACCTTAAAGGCGTGCATGGTTATAAAGCCGTTTAAGGTCTTAATTTCCGTTACAATTTTCACATAATTCCTTATGTAAACTTTGATTAACTTTTTTTCTTAACGTTTTACAAAATTCTAAAGAAATGAGTTGATAGTTAACTGTTTACGGTTGTAATTTTTATTCCGTAAAGTCATTTTAGGAATGTCGAACCATAATTCTATATATGTAATTAAAATATGAATCATGTACTTTTTTTCTCACTTTCTGCGAGGGTCATATTCTATTTATTGAGAATGCAAACAAACTACGCTACTTTTTATGGCATATTTAATTGTACGAGGGTCAAGCTAAATTTGACCAGAATAACTGCTTAAAATAGATGATTATAATTACAATTTAAAAGGTCACTACTATGTATGCATTCAGGATGCAGAAAGTGGGAAAGCGTAATGTTCTTTTTATAAAGAATACCAGACCAAAAATATTTATATTTCCCATTAAATGATTACCAAGTTTAGCTAATCTTGTTTGTGAAGTGGATCTAGATGCCGACATAAAAACGTTAGCCTAAAAAACTATTTGCAATTTCATTGAATGTTCTAGTTCGTAAGTAAAATAAATAATGGTATATAAAATCATACTTCAAAATAGATAAGATAAAAAAGTGTGTGAATTTGTTTAAAGTTTACGATTTTCGTAAAACTTTTGCTTATTAGGGAGCATGGGCCATTATACTACTAAACCTTATGAGTGCTCTTTTTTTATTTGGCAGTACTGTACGGTTAGAAAATATATTCGGCATTAACTTATTTCTCACAGATACAAACCCAAAAGGTACAACAACCTATAATTATTAATGGTTCTACCTTAAAGCATTTAAATGTTAGGTACAAGAAACTAAGTTGTCAATCATACTCCGTTATTGTTTATATCGCAATAATTTTCATTTTTAATTAAAAAGTTTAAATACATTAGCATAAACATTTCATTTTATATGGTAGTTAATGGGTTTATACATAAATTTTTAATTATGCATGCAGTACATTTAAATTTGCACAAATCTAAAAAACTTTGTGGTTCTTTCGATTACGTAATAAAAGAAAGTACAGTAAGTTAAGTTTTAATGAAAATATACTTTTAGTGAAAAGGTTTCAAATTGCTGGCCAAACGCCAAATATCGTCATATCTACTTTAGTACAACTTCTGAGCAATATACCCTCGAGGATTATGTTTTAATTAAAGTGTGAACTAAAATAAAGATAAACTAAAGGTATTTTAAAACATTTAATTACTACACACGGAAATTAGATCGATGTACAATGGCTAATATTAATTAAAATTATAATGATAGAAAATAATTGATAGAATACAAAGCTAAATTAATAATTCCGCATACTTAATAGAACGTTATCGCGATGGGATTATTAAACGCGATTTTAAACACTAAACGAATATTTTCAAATGGAAACTCATTTACAAAACGCGTAGTTGTTTTTAACGTTAGATCTGGAATTATTAACGTAGAACTGCCAACATTGAAAAGTTACAGATGTATTCACAATTTTTTTCTTATCAGTTCTTATCAGCCCTTATCTGCAAACTTCAATGATTAACATTTTATAATTATAATAAATCCAGAAAACATAAATATTCCCGGCCCATCTCCAAGACAATTTTTAGCTTTAGTTCGGGTTACACATACAGGGTGTCCCAACGATAGAGTAAGTAAGTTTATGCTTAACTAGAATTATTTGTGTAAATATTGTATGGACCATGGGGTAGAGGTAAGAAGTGTGCATTTTTTTAAAATATTGGAAGTTATACAGGGTGCACCAGAAAAGCAGGACGTGAAAAAGTATGATTTTTTTAAATAGAACACCCCGTATTTGATTTTAGTTTTTAATTCTACGTGTCCATACAAACATATTTTGTCATACAAAAGATTGGCTGAAAGTTTTTAGTTCTTGAGATATTCGCGTTTAAAGATTATTATGGTCATTTTCGTGGGGTTGATGAATGGGCAATTGTTCCGTTATTTCACAATAAAAAAAATTGATATTTCGTGTGAAAAATGAGTGATATTATACTAACGTTTAGACCGAGTAGTATTTCTAATTTTCTCAACAGGGTGTTTGTTATAACCATTCAAATTTGAAAATTCTCAAATTAAAAAAAATCAGTTTTTTTTAATTGCACACCCTATATATTTTTATTTCATTTTATTCGAGATTAAAAAATCTATCATTTTTGTCAAATATATTAAATAATAATTGTGTTACTAAGATACAAAGGTTTCCTACTTGTCAAAATAAACACATATTAAATTTGTCGTTTTCGCATTTAACTTGTTATCAATTCTTGTATCAATTATGAATTATTCGACAAATGAATTAATTGATATGATATACGTGTTGGGCGAGGCTGAAAAAACCCTTTATTGGCACAACGAATCTACAAAATGAAATATCCTGAACGTCGAATACCTACTACTGTTGGCTTGGAAAATTTGATGGATAGATTTGATTCTAGCGGTAGTGTTAAATACTTCAAACGTAAAGTTGTTAATAAAAGGGCAGCTAATGAAGAAAAAGAACTTGAAATATTATTAAATATTCAAGAAAATCCCCAAGTGAGTTCTAGAACATTAGCGACGATATGTGATACCTCCAAATCAAACGTGAATCGAACAACGCTGAAGTATAAGTACCATCCCTATCACATTGAGCTTCATCAAGAATTGCGAGAAGAGGATTTTGCAAGACGAATTGAATTCTGCAATATCATTAATCAACGGCTGCAATTAAATAACAACTTTTTGTGCTCCATAATGTTTTCCGATGAGGCGGCGTTTAAAAGCAATGGGGCTGTAAATCGGCATAATATGCACTATTACGCCATTGATAATCCATTTTGGCTACGAGAAGTTCAAAACCAAAATCATTAGTCACTAAATGTGTGGTGTGGTATACTTAATGACCAAATTATCGGTCCCTATTTTTTTGATGATCCATTAACGGGCCGCAGTTATTAGCATTTCTTACGTGAAGAATTGCCTGTGTTACTTGAGGATATCAATTTAGAAGGACGACTAAATATGTGGTTGCAACAGGATGGCGCACCTCCACATTTTATAGGGACGTAAGGAATTCTTGAACCAGCAACAGCCGGAGAAATGGATAGGACGTAATGGCTTTATATTATGGCCACCCAGGTCATGCGATTTATCTCCACTGGATTTTTTCCTATGGGGATACATAAAAGATCGGGTGTATATTATTAAACCTACAACAAGGAGGACATGAAAAATAGAATTCGCGAAGCTTGTCGCACCGTGACCCCTCTTATGTTATCCGAAGTGAGACAGAACATGAGAAAAGGCTCAATATGTGTATTCAGCAAGAAGGCCGTCTATTTGAGCATTTACTAAGACGCAATGTTGAATAATTATTGAATTACTGTTTCTCATTAATAAAAACTGTTAATATTCTCGCTTAGGTGGTTTGTTTTATTTCGTCGCAATTGTTTTCCATGACTACCACGATCCACAATAATGTCATAGTATCGTATGTAACGTAGCTAGTGAGAAAAATCGAAATTCCTCGAAAACTATCAAAGATAGATATAGGATATATTTGACAAAATGATAGATTTTTAAACCCGAATAAAATGAAATAAAAATATATAGGGTGTGCAACTAAAAAAAACTGATTTTTTTAATTTGAGAATTTTCAAATTTGAATGGTTATAACAAACACCCTGTTGAGAAAATTAGAAATACTACTCGGTCTAAACGTTAGTATAATATCACTCATTTTTCACACGAAATATCAATTTTTTTTATTGTGAAATAACGGAACAATTGCCCATTCATCAACCCCACGAAAATGACCATAATAATCTTTAAACGCGAATATCTCAAGAACTAAAAACTTTCAGCCAATCTTTTGTATGACAAAATATGTTTGTATGGACACGTAGAATTAAAAACTAAAATCAAATACGGGGTGTTCTGTTTAAAAAAAAAATCATACTTTTTCACGTCCTGCTTTTCTGGCGCACCCTGTATAACTTCCAATATTTAAAAAAAATGCACACTTCTTACCTCTACCCCATGGTCCATACAATATTTACACAAATAATTCTAGTTAAGCATAAACTTACTTTACTCTATCGTTGGGACACCCTGTACAGTGTGTCCGTCAAGTAGCGGATAAATTCAATTGAAATTCGTTTAGGAAGAAAACGACGGGACCGGTCGATTTTTATATTCAATTTAGAATTTTTTTACGTAAAAATTAAATATATAGGGTGTGAAAAGAAAAAGATATGGCATCATCGACATTTTTTTTAAATGTCAACCCCTATTTTTTATTGCAGAATTAGAAAGGGTAGGGGAGGTGGGGGCACAGAGGACCACCGGGGAGACGGGGACCAGGCCATTTATTTACTTACGTCATGCGCCATTAACTCGCTACTACATGTAGCCTATAGAATACACGGCCCTGACAGTCGCAAACATATGTTTGACACGCGTGGATGTGGTTTGAGTGCATGGTATAAAAAAATCGAAAATCACGGTAAGTGATCTAAATATATTTAATTTTCTGAATGCACGTATGCTTTTTTAAATAATAGTTAATAATTTTTGAGTTCGTGAGGCAATAACTACATGAATTTGTAAAAATTTAGTAGTCTCGAATGAAACCTAACCTATAAGTAAAACGGCGGTAACAAATATTATTGCATTAACGGGCATTTGGGGCGAATAGGACCATATGAACGGGGGTGATAAGGACCGGTCCTTGTCGCCCCCATCAAATTTGTTATATGTTAATGAATTTATGTATGCACCAATAAAAAAATTATTGTTTATTTACAGATGGTTCGCACGTACAAAAAAAACGCGATGGGCCGGCGTGGACTTCACAAGATATGGAGGCAGCTATGCAAGCCATAAATACAAACTCTTTATCAATTAGAAAAGCAAGCCAATAATTTAATATCCCAAAAACTTGCTTGCTTCGTCGGATTCACAATGTTGTTACACACATGGGACCAAGAAATGATACTTACAAACAAGTTTTTACTGCCGAACAAGAAAAACAGTTGGTTGATCACATTCTCGACTTGGAATCCCGGTTTTATGGAATAAATCATACGTTTAACAAAGAAGCAAAACTAGCAGGTATCGACTGGTTAGCGGGCTTCAGGAAAAGAAATCCCCAAATCTCCATTCGTGCTCCTGAGGCTACAAGTATGGCTAGGGCAGTAGGATTTAATAGGCCTCAAGTGGAAAGGTTCCATAATTTATTAGAAACTTGTTTGAAAAAGTATGGATTTCAGGCTGACCAGATTTTTAATATCGATGAGTGTGGTATTAATAAAGTTACTGTTCCAAGAAACATTTTAGCCAAGAAGGGAAAAAACAGATTGGTCGTATTGTTAGTGCAGAAAGAGGGTTCAACATTACCGCCGTATGTGGAATATCTGCTTCGGGATATTATTTACCCCCATTTTTCCTTTTTCCAAGGCAAAGAATGAATCCATTGTTGATGCGAGGTTGTTCTGCGGGGTCAGTTGGATATGCTAATACTTCAGGGTGGATGGATAGTGACCATTTCTTGAAGTTCCTTGATCACTTTATAGATATCGTAAAACCAACAGCCGACCGAAAAATTCTTTTAGTATTCGTAACCATACCAGCCATAGAACACTTGAAGCTATTACTAAAGCCAAAGAAAATAACTTAGTCCTAATATCGCTTCCTCCACATACTAGTCATAGGTTGTAGCCCCTCGATTGTTGCGTGTTTGGACCCTTGAAGGCACAATATGCCAGAGAATGCGATGGCTGGCATACAAATCATCCTGGTCAACGAATCACAATTTATGACGTTGTGGAAATATTTGCAAAAACTTTTGCACATATTTCAAGTATGGGAAAAGCCATAAAGGGATTTGAGGTAGCTGGTATATGGCCATTTAACGCTGATGTATTTAATGAGCAAGACTTTCTTCCTTCTGAAGTTACTGATGTTCAACAGAACACGCAGTCTCGAAACGATACAAGCAACCTCTTACAAAATGCAACTAATGATCAACTTCCGAAAGAAACTCTGAGTGAAACAGATGATTCCATTCTCCCTCAGCTAACACCTAGTTGCTCTAAAGAACCTGAGCCAACAGGCCATTAAATTAATATCTCCTAAACCCTCAACTTCAAAAGAAAGAAAAAGTGGAAGAAAGGCCCAACTATCGGAGGAACTGACAAGCACTCCATTTAAAGAGGAATTGGAAGCTAGTTTAGCTAAATAGGAAACACAAAAGCAGAAAGTTAAACTTGTCAAGCGACAACTAGTGGACAGCGTTTCGAATCAAAATAAGAAAAAGAAACAGAAACAAGTAAAAATCCCAAAGAAACATAGTGATTCATCAGAAAGTGAAGATGATAATCAAGGTAATACCGAATGCATATATTGCCACAGTAAATTCTCGGAGAAGGCTGGATACAATGTGTGTTATGCAAGGAGTGAGGTCACGATGCATGTGCTGGTGTAGAAGAAGAGGAAGAGGGTTTTCATTGTATTATTTGCACTGACTAATAATTTTTTTTGTTAATAAATGCACACACAAATATTATAAATAAATGTTTTGTGAACTATGATCGTTATTTGACATTAGGTTTGTTTAACTTAACCCGCATAGTTTATTTGGGGTAAAACGGACCAGTGGACCTTTTCGCCCCAAATAATGGGGCAAAAGGGACCGGAGCCGCCATGTTTAAATTCTCAATTTTCCTAAAATCTAAGTAAGAAATAAATTTAAATTCGACTTCTAGATTATAAACAAACATGTCTTTATCACATAAACACAGATTAATTTGCTTTAAATAAACTACAAAAAAAATATCGGTCATAATATCTTAGGTGATCCTCTGTGCCCCCTCCTCCCCTAAATCTTTTTACGTACGACAAGGTACGTATGAATAATGTTAATACAGGGTGTCCCAAACTTGCGTCCGCGGGCGGTACCTCCCTTATTTGATGGAATAAGAAAACAAAATTTCAATGTAAGGTTTGATTATATTATACAGGGTAGTTTAGAAGATGTGGTCATTTTGAAGAAAAAATCGTACCTAAATGGATACCATGTATCATTTCTAATAATAAATATTCAAATGATCTTTTTAATAAAATATATTTTGAAACAGACAATTTTTTGGGGTTAGACCACCATCTTGTTGAAAAAAGAGGTCACGGCGCATATCGGGCTATTCTAAATCCGTAAAACGTTATTAGAGCGGGGATGTGGTCATTTTGAAGAAAGTCTAAACATCTCGAACCAGTCAGAGTATCGTCGAAGAAGTAAGGACCTATAACTCTTCCGTCAACTATGCCGCACCAAACGTTCAATTTTTGAGGGTTTTGGGTGTGATATTCCGTGAACCAATATTAATAATTTTCGGTTGCCCAATAACAACAATGTTGTCTGTTCGCATGGCCGTTTAAAGCAATTCTTGCTTATTCTTTTTACTAAATTGGCGTTACCATAACATAATTGTTGCATTTGCGCACAAAATTAATGAAGTAAGCATATCTTGTAGGAATGGATCTTCTCTCTTTTCGACACTTTATGTACAGTAGATCCCGACACACTAATATTATTAGCCGTGTCCGTAATTATGGTATTAGAATTATCTTGCACAGCTAACACAATGTTCAACTGATCTTCATTTATCGACAAGATTTTCTCATATCCCGAACATGTCGAATTTCCCGAAATTTCGCCTCAACTAACTCTGCTTACCATGCTTTGGCTAATGGACGGTCGATCAGGGTGAGTTGCATTAAACAACATAACCACTTCTGAGTGAGTGCGCGACCTATCTCCGAAACCAAGCATGCACAGGATTTCATATTTCACAAAATAACGGTAAAGTAGCTACTAGATAAACATACGATAACAATCCTGTCACCTATCAAAAAACTAAATACAAATTGCTAACGTGCAAATAATTAAAATAATTTTAACAAAATGTACAATTGATGATGCATGTTTTACAGGTGTTATTTATCGTCGTGGTTAACTTACGCTAACAATGCTGTGGTCTATCAAAAAACTAAACACCAGTTCACGTGCAAATAATTAAAATAATTTTAACAAAATGTACAATTTAACATTTTCTTACATTGACAATGAAATTTTCTCATTTTTAATGTTTACGATAATAACCATCGTCCATATTTTCCTTGTCGGATATTAAAATATGTACCCTTTCTAATTCTGCAATAAAGAAATGGGGATTGACGTTTAAAAAAAATGTATATGACATCATATCTTTTCTTGTCGCACCCTGTATATTTTACTTTTTCGTAAAAAAATTCTAAATTGAAAATAAAAATCGGGGGGTCCAATCGTTTTCTTTCTAAACTCCTATTGGAATTTTAATTGAATTTATCCGCTACATTACGAACGCACTGTGTAGTACAAGTAGTGTAGGCACGAAGCCTTCATAGCGGAAAATATTGTTAAAAGATAGTGACAACATACGCTTGTAAAAATTCAGTCCTACCCCCTTTCCTTCTAATAGGCTAAAACCGGAAATTAAAAACAATAATCAGAATCGGGTAAATTATGTGTTTCTAAGAAAAAAAGACATTACAACTTTTTTTCTGAATATGCTTTCCCTCTAAGTGATCGTTGGAATTTCCGCCCCCTTTTGATTGGTTTTTGTTCAATAAAAACTATTGCACTTATAAGCAAGTAAAGAACAAAAGGGATGTTTTATTTTTGTGTCACTAATACTAATGTTGGTATAGCCCTTGTAAATGGCACTGTAGTCATGTGATACTTTTCCATTTTGCCCCTTAAATATCTCGAAACCGGCGGCTTCTAGATAAAAATTTGTCAGGACTAATTTTGTAGAGAGCATTAAATAAAAAAATTTGTTTTGATGGGGTCAAAAAAGGGTTACGCAAGAGAAAGTGTGACTCCGAACGAAAAATTCGATTAGGATACTTAAGCATGCTCAGAAATTTTAGCTACATTAGATCCAGTACTTTTTGATCTAGCGTACTGTAATGTTTCAAAAACGTGCAATTTTTAAAATCGGTTTTCAATTGCCGCTACCCTGAAACTTAACCCTTTACTTTAAAACATGACGAATTCCTTATCATCAAAAATTATAATTATCATACTTAATTTTTAGATTACATCCCCTTTAAATTTCGATTTCTTAAACTTAAAAAAAGTTATGACTAAAAACCCATGAGAGAATTTTTTTTAACTATACTGCGGTCTAAATTAAAACATATTTAAATTAATTTTTTATAACTTTTGAATATCTTAACATTTTGATTTAAATTTAACATATATTTAACATAGAAACATTTTTAATAATTTATTTGTTATACAGGGTGACATAGAAAAAAGTGCCTTGCGTAGTGCCACGCGATAGAGGACACTAAAATAAGAAAAAAAGTTCCTATGAACTTAGGTCCGCAACGCCTTCGTTTAAACGATATAGGGTGTTGAAGTTTAATTATTTTTTTGTTTTTTTTTTTAATATCTTTTACAATGATGTAATAAGCGGACGAAATTTTGTATACGGGGCTTTTTATCACGCAGAATTAATTCTTTTATTACTGTTAGAGGGGCCTCATACAGGTTTCCATCTTGTTTGAATCGGTCCTAACTGTTTTTGCCTTACACTGTATGTCATTTTCGACTGGAAAAATTTGTTTTCCCATCTTTTGTGCTTCATAAAGGTATACCTTATTGAAGTCGGTAGGACCCACGGTTTACGAGAAAAATGCATGCAAATTATCCAAAAGCGCCAAAGTAACTTATTTGCAAAACCGTAATTAGAAGTCACCAGTATGGGTTTTCTATTAATGTGTGGGCAGGTATAATTGACAATTACTTAATTGGCCCATTTCAATTGCCCAATCGATTGACAGGTGAACTGTATCGAAATTTCTTGGAGAATGAACTAAATACGTTATTAGAGGATGTTCCATTGGTTATTATTGGTAGAATGCGTCACATGCATGTTGGAGCGCCAACTCACTTTTCTCGATTGGCAAGGGAATTTTGGATAGGAGATTTGGAAATACGTGAATTGGTCGAGGGGACCTGCACCCTGGCCAGCTCGTAGTCCCGACCTTAATCCCTCGATTTTTCATTTTGGGGATTCATGAAAATGATGTTTATTCTGTAGAAATACATAATGAAGAGCAACTATGGATAAGAATTATGGAATCCGCAGATAGACTCCGTAATAACGCAGGAATATTTCAAAGATGCCCTTCATTATTGCTATTAAAATGTAATTGTTGAAGTGTTATGTCATTGTTTTGCAAATAAGTTACTTTGGCGCTTTTGGATAATTTGCATGCATCGGATGCATTTTTCTCGTAAACCGTTGGTCCTAGCGACTTCAATAAGGTATACCTTTCTGAAGCAGAAAAGATGGGAAAACAAATTTTTCCAGTCGAAAATGACATATAGTGTAAGGCAAAAAAGTTAGGACCGATTCAAACAAGATGGAAACCTGTACGTGGCGCCCTCTACCAGTAATGAAAGAACTAAGGTCATATTTAAACTCTGCGTGATAAAAGGCCCCTGTATACAAAATTTCGTCCGCTTATTACATCATTGTAAAAGATAATTAAACTTCAACACCCTATATCTTTTAAACGAAGGCGTTGCGGACCTAAGTTCATAGGAACTTGTTTTCTTATTTTAGTGTCCTCTATCGCGTGGCACTATGCATGGCACGTTTTTCTATGTCACCCTGTATATAGAAAGCTTTATTTTACAAAATCTCATTATTATTATATTCTTGATCTGTGACCTCAAAACCCCCTAAAATTTAATTTTCAGTAGTAATGGCACAAGAGAGAGAGAGAGAGAGAGAATAAATTGAAGATAATTTGACAGGTTTTCGGAAACTTGTTGCCAGACAAGAGACACGAGAGCCCGTAGAGCTCGAGTGGCTATTGCCGAATGGCAACAGGGTTGAGAAAATATGGAGAATTATTTTCGTGTGGCATTCGTTGAATTATTTTTGACGTTACAATAAGAAACACGTTTTCAATATTATATTTTTATTTTAACAAATTAAGGTTTCTGAACTTTCAAATTGATGATAGAAGTGAAATAAAAAAATACGTTGTCATTAAATAAAAACAAAATACTTAAAATTATTCTCGCGGTAATAATGTAGGTAGATTATTCCCACTATAATAATGTTTTGATTGGCTAAAACGTACGCACATGACTGAAAAGTAAAGTTTCTATTGGTTCTTAGAAACGTCAAAAAATAATCGGGGATAATATAACTAGTGTTATGATTACCATCGGTGATAGTTAAAACCGATGAAAATTGAATGAGTGCGAAGCAACTTTCTACAGGTTTTAACGAGTGGTATCATCGATTATTAATCATAAGATTATATTTGGTAAGAGAATATAATGAAAGTTAATAGAAAATATATTTTTTTAAAGTCTACAATTTTAAACGATCTGTCACTTTGACAGTAAATATTACAGTTGCAAGATAATCAATACAATAATTTATTTCTTACAATACATATTTTGAACGTTAAATGTACAACTTGTGGATTATCGCATTCGGTATGGGAAACTGAAACACTATTAGATGTTTTAATCCCTCTCATCTTATTTACTATTTCAGAATGTCGTCTGGAATGTATGTTTAAATAATATTTTAAAGACTTTGAGTTATTGTGACCAGTTATCTTCATGATTTGTTGCTCAGGTATATCTGTGTTCGCCAAATGGGTTACATCTGTTGATCTATAAGAATGATTTGTCACTTTTTTGTTGGTGGTATCAATTCCCACTTTTTGAACGGTTTCCTTTGTCCATTGGGAGATAGTATTAACACCTACGGGAAGGTTTTTATACCAAGTTGTAATACTTCTTAATCTCCAATTTGTGTTTGGTGTCAGGAAAAACCTATCGGTCGTTACATTATCTGAAGGCAGATCAGGATCTACTGTATTAGGTATTAACCATTTGCTATCACAGCAAGTTTTGTCCCCTCCTTGATTCATTTTGTTAAATACTGAATTGTACTCAATTCGGTTAGTGAAATTTCCAGAATTGTCAGTTTCTTTTCTGAAGTGATGAATAGATGCAGACGTAGCTTCGTTACCACGCCATGCCAATTCTTTAGCGACTATGTTAAAGAACTTTTGTGAAGCCCTTCAAGCGTATTCTCGTCCCAGGCTTTTTGTAGTTTTTTACATTCTTCTGATGTAAAAGCAACCGCACTAACCTTTCTTTTTTCTTGAATTTCCTGCAGTTGTTTTCTTTTACAATCGCGAGCTACTCTTGTTTCTTTAAATTACATGTCAGTAAATGGATTGAATTTTATATTACATTTAGTGAAGAATTTTTCTTATATAATCTTTGCCGCAGAGTACCATAATGTTTTGGCAACGCTCTCTTTATATTCTTAGCCGTCTTTTCTTCTCATGTTGCAAGCATAATTTCTTAATATCAATGCAATTTCTGGAATCGTGGCCTCTTGTGTTATTTTGATTCTCCTGGAAACGCAAAATTCCATGAATTGGTTCCACAGACATTCTTTATTAATTTTGGTATTTTTTCTCAATTAACTTTCGAATCTCTTCCTCGCTAGCATCTCCCCATCGACGGTGATCTACTGGTTCAACCATTGTCTGCTTAACAGCATTACTTTCTGATTTCTGTCACTTTGACAGTAAACTATTTTATTCATTAAAATCATGTGACAGTCAATATGCGGTGACAAAATTATCACCGATTTGATAGCCTATTCTGCGATTTTGTTTTTGTATTTTAACCAATTAAAGTAATCAAAAATGTACCATGTGACATGCGAATTATATTCTCAACAAAATACAATGTAAATTATGTGTTTTGCCCTTTGTATTCCCTCTTTGTCCCTCTATTTATTGCATCAAAATATCTAAAAGTGTAACGAAATAATTAATGCTTTTGGCTAGACGCCCTAATGGACGTTTTCCACTATAAAACTTTTAGAACGCACCTGTCGGCTTCGTTGCCTACACTAAAGTATACAAATAACCGAAGCCTGGAGTTGCAAGAGTGTTCAGTACGCTTTAAAATCCATAAATATCTAAACGCTCACAACTCAGTATTTAGGTACTAGAATTGGATCAAAATTTTTATGATAGACACAATATAAGTTTCTTTTAATTTTATTCGATTACTAATTAATTAGTTATGAATGTATTACTTTTTTTAGAGCCACACCCCTATAATTCGTTGTTGGTACTCCCCCAAATTTATTACACCACCAATCAGACAACGCAGTCACAAAAAATGTAAATTAAGTGCATTGCTCCACAAATGTACTTATTTTTAAAACTTTGTTGTACCTGCCTGTACAATAATCGGGTCATAACAAATTATATTCTAAATTAGGGTGCACTAGTAATAGTAAAATAATGTATGGAATTGCTATCTCCTTTAAATCATTTGTGGCAAACTTATTCAGCAACAATTTATGTGAAATAAATAATAAATAAAAATAGGCACTCAAATAATGACCAAAATTCTTTGCTGATAGAAGAATAATTTATGTTTATTATAAGTTTTTGTTATGAACGAATAAGTTCAAAGGTAAAGATGTAATTAAAAATTATTATTAAATACATAAATAAAAAGTTTACCTCGAGTAGGATTTGAACCTACGACCTGTACTTTGAAAGAGTAGGTCGTAGGTTCAAATCCTACTATTTATGTATTTAATAAAATTAATAATAATTTTTATTTTATATTTTGCTAATTAATTTTATTATTATGGATTAAATCGATGTTGAATTTTAGTCTATTGGGTTAAAGTTTAATAATAAATCACGCAATGCAAGTAAGAAAATATTTAAACAAAAATTGAGAAGAAATAAATAAAAGCCTAACAACTTTTGTGGTCTAATAATACGTAATACTAAAAAAGAGTACCGTATTCGATTGGAACTAACCTGGGAAGAGTACGAGTAGAGAAAAACCCGGTTGCGTTCATGAACATATACATGGACATATACAAACATTGTACATATCTTCCATCATGCACCTACAACAAAAAAACATATTTCAAGGTGCGGCTAACAACACATCCATCTTTGTTGAGTGATCTGTTGATATTATTTTTTTTAAATAATTGTGGTAGTAAAGCACTTAGGAACACTTAAGAAGATGGCTAGGGGGATAGTGAATTTCCAAGAGATGCCTATCAACGGTTATCTTAAATTTTTTCACACTAAATGTGAAAGGAAACGGAAACAGGGAGATCATTACAAAGTTTAGAAGCCGTGTGAAAGAATGTGGATTGCGCTCATTTGGTACGACAAGTGGAGATTTGTACTGCACATTGATAATGTGAATGAGCGAACAGAGTATTCATAGCAAATGTGGCCCGTGATGGTATCAAATAATGTAATTGCAATGACCATTGTAATATCGATAATACAAAGAAACAACTAAAACGATTTTTCTGTGCTCAACAGACTGTATGTCACAAGAAGGACGGGTCATTTATAAGCTTAATGGTTCTTTTTTGAATATGATCAACGATATCAAGAGCGTATTGGGGGTATCAAGTTAGAGGTGAGAATTATATTCTAGATGACGTCGAACTTCGGCATTATACAACAGAAAGAGTTCTCGAGAGGTAAGGTCATGTACAAAAAAACCTATTTTACGACCAGCTGCATTATTACCTGACAGAAGATGGTCAACACATGATAGACTTGATGATTCCCAAAATAGTAATAGAGTCTGAAAACTTACAATCTGAGCCATTCATATTGGCAACAGGAAATGATCGATTCTTTTTGGCGCACACAAGGCAACACTGAGTTTTATTAGCATTAAATTTAATTAGATTATTACTTCCCCATTCAAAGATACGTCGAATGGCTTTGTTAATTGAAACTGCCATTTCAGCTTTAGTGTCTAGATTTGAGGTAGAAGGTGGATTACCATTATGAGTACACTGAGATGAACTACAATGAAGAGTGCCGTCGTCACAAAAGCAATGGAACTGGCCAATCGTTGAAGAAATAACTAACTACGAAACGCATTCGTAGTTTATCAAGCAAACTAGAAACCCAGTTGATAAGTGTATCTTTAAACCCAAACAAGGTGAGTTTGGCAGTAAACACTTATGCCAAACTTGGTCAAATGCTAAAACGCCTACAACTGTTTCATTGGACTGTTCTAATGTATTGTTGCAAACTTGAGTCATATAAATAAAAGATCACCTGTTGAACGACTCTGCTTAAAACCATATTTGTGGTCACTAAGGCGTTTGTTATCTTCAAGGAATGAGAACAGTTGCTGATTCATGGCCTTTCTTATGACTTTAGACAAAATTAAAGTGATGGCAATTGGTCTGTAGTTGGAGGGATCGGTCTTATCGCCTTTTTCCATGATGAAGGAAATTCCCCAGAAGACATAGAGATCGAATAGTGCTTAGGGAGGACTGGTACTAGTTTGGGGGAACAATTCTTTAAGACAATAACTGGGATATCATCTGAACCAGTCTTCTTATTGAAATCAAACCTACTGGTGATCGATTCTAAGAGCTTGTTTTTCATAGTGTATGTAAAAGAGTTGATTAGGGACACATATTTTCCAGAAATTTATGTCTACCATAAAGGAGATTTAGTTAGCTCGTTGCATTTTCGTTTTTTAAACATTGTAGCTTTAATGGCTACACTTTTGCAAGTATTTCTAGGAACAACGTAGTCTGCATGACTATTGACCGCTTTATTAGATTTCCATGTGATATAAGAGTTAATTTTCAAAGATATCACAGCAGCACAAGCCTTATTGATCCACGGTTGGAAACGAGAATGACCTATATGATTTTGCTTTTTGGGAATGACCAGATACTAAAAGAGCAATGTCCAAAGATGAGGGAGATTTAAAACAATAGTCACACCATAAAAAATTTGCAAAGAAACGCCGTAAATCACTCCATTTAGCTGACTTAAAACACCACAAGCTTCTATCAGTGTTGCGAACAACAGAGGAATTCGGGACAGTGGAAGTAATTTCTATTCGGCAATGGTGAGATAGATCTAGTGGGGAAAGAACTGAAATTGGGTTTTATGTAAGAAGGAGATCTAAAAGATGTGGAGTATGGTTACGGTTATCATGAATTCTTGTGGGTTCAGAAATCAGAAATAACAAATGTTTCTGCACTATGACTATGACTAGTAGTAGATGTTAATTGAAGCCAATTAGATTTATGAACATTGAAATTTCCCAGAATTGAGACATCGCAAGATGGAAACTAAGACAGAAAATAGTCAACTTTCAAACTAAGGTAATCGAAGAACTCATGAAAGTTACTGTCATTTAACAAATTTAGGACTTTCTATCCGATAGGAAGAGTGAGAGCTATCGGAGGAATAGGATGAAAATAGATTAGGGATAAGGAAAATGGTGATCGGCAGCCCTTGCTCTACGGCTGGCATGTACCTCACGCCTTCCACCTACTAATGTAATGTTTGTACTTAGGAAAGCTAAAACACTATTATTTTCTATATACTTCCAAAATGCTGTCAATTTGTATTATGTACATTGATATGTGTATCTGTAATAAATTGTTAATTATTAGAAAGGTATATACAATTGTTATCCTGAATTTTCATTCCCCTGAGAAGACGTGGATCAATTGTTTCCGGCAATGTATAGTTCATATAAAAAATTATTAATTTTGGAACTATGTACTTTATCAACGTTGAAATCTCACACTCTTATTGTCGTGTTGGCCACGGGTTTGTAGTTCAATGCTGTTTACTTTTACGTTCGAATATACACGTGATGCATTTTTTGCAGAAAATTTTACTTTAACTGTAGACAAAGGAAATAGTAAAATAATTTATACACTACTAAAGTCAAACCATAATTTTAAAATATTTATTCCATCTAGACGCAAAGTTATAAAATATTTTACATTTTGTGCAAAAGAAATATATGTTATTATACCAAACGAAATAGCAGATGCCGCGGGATTAACTGTATAACTAAAAGATCGACTAATGCCAACTAAATCTTTGAATACTAATGACTGCGAAATTAGACTTTTAAACCAGATTATGCAGAATTAAAATATCTGGTGTGGAACACCACTCGACCTTCCAACCTACAAAATGGAAATTAAAAGGAATGAAGAGATTTTAATAACATTCTTGTACGATTGAGCTTTTCCGTTTATTTACCATATCTGTTTCCAAGACAGTACGATATGTTTACTGGTTGCGAGGTCCAACTCGTCGGTAAGTATTTTACTTACCGACGTCTTTTACTTACCAACGTAAAATTATATATACCTATATTTCACAACAAAAGAACAAAACATTTAGACATTTCTATTTAAAACGTCACTTTTGACTTTTCGTTTATTTAGTTGAAATTAAATAATTTCAATATTGGTAAATTTAATACAATCGCGCAAAAAACAGTATGAGCATCACGAACATTTAGTTCCGGCCAAACATGGCCGTCGACCGGTAAACGTCCCTTACTGTTCTTGATACTCAATATACTATTATCCGAAATCGTCAGTAAAGTAGTCAACAATCAGCAGTAAAGTAAGAAAAATCGGCAGTAAAGTCGAACTTTACTGCAGATTAAATGAATGCAACCAAATATACATTTTAAGATGTGTCGCAGCAAACAGTAGAACACTTCCTACATTTAAACTGTCAATCCAATTTGCAAATGACCTTTACCGGTTGAGTTTTGCCTATCATTTTAATTTCATTGTAACAATAAATATAGAAGTAATTGTATACTAATCTGTTAGATTGTTGTTATTAATAATGTTTTCGCTAATTAGACAAAAATCATATGAATAAATGGAGTTCGATGTTAATAATGATTTTGATTTCGATAACATAACCTGCACACCGCCAGATTTGCAATAGCTTGCATACAATGCTATATCGAATTTGTTTCCGGAAAAGTCGTCTAAGATTTATAATAAACAATACGAAGCATTCATTTCATGGAGCAAAAACAATAATGTAAAAAACTACACTGAAAACATTTTTGTTGCGTATTTTTGTGAAAAAGCAAAACTCTGAAATCATCAACATTATGGAGTATGTATTCGATGTTAAAACTAACATTCAGCATAAAACACAACATCGACTTATCCAAATATTCCAAATTGATAGCATTTATAAAAAGACAAAATACAAATTACAAACCCAAAAAATCTAATGTATTTACTAGAGAAGAAATATATAAATTTTTAATAGAAGCTCCCTACCATAATTATCTTATGTGAAAGGTAAAAAAAACTTTTATTTTTTTATGAAATCTATACTTAGTGTTATTTCTAATTTGCAGGTTTGTGTAATTTTTGGTTTATCAGGCGCATCTCGTATGGATGAACTAAAAATATGACCATTGACGATGTTCAAGACAAAGACGATATACTAATAATTTACCATCCCAGACTCAAAGACAGGAAAAAGCGAACGAACAAAATGAGTGAAAATATAAACCCTATAAAGTTCTATAAGAAATATATATCTTTCAGACCTGCACATACACCACACAAAAACCTATTCATATTTTATCGATTTGGCAAATGTTCTATTCAAGCGGTTGGTATTCACACTTTTGGTAAAACACCGAAAGAAGTGGCTATTTGAAATTACCCGAACCAAATAATTATACAGGACATGCTTTTCGAAGAACCTCTGCATCTTTGTTGGCAGATACTGGTTCAGATGTACTAACTTTAAAGCAACCCGGTCGGCGGAAGAGCTCGAATGTAGCGGAATCATATGTAGAGACGTCAATTGCTAGAAAGCAAGAAATAGCAGCCAGAATTTTAGAGGGTCACATTTCATCAGCTTCTACTTCAAGATTCGCAAACAATGACACAATTACAACATCTCCTTCAAATCAACACTTTCTAACAAACTCTAATAAACTACAGCCAATCAATATACAAAATAATGAAAATTGTTCTATTGTAATCAATATTACTAGATAAATATTTGTTAAAATTGTCATTGTCCATTCAATACGTTTAGCTGAATTAAAAACCTAATTAAAAAAAACAATAATTATATTTATTAATGTTAGTAAATGCGATTTCGGATAAAATTTAATATGCATCTCGGCATTAAAGTCATTTTTTAATAATTAAATTAAAAGATCGCCAGAGAGAGTAAATAACTTAAAACATGACCGTCGCAGCAAACAGTGACACTTCCTACATTCAAACTGTCAATCCAATTTTTAAATGACATTTGAAAACGATCAATAATTATCATTATTAGTGTTAATTAATGCAATTTCGGATAAAATTTAATATGCACCTCTTCATTAAAGTAATTTTTTATCACTCACGTGGTTATTTCCATATTCATGATAAAAAATACTTTAGTGCCTTGATACATAAATAACTATTTTTTAAGGATAATTATGCAACCCCTTTTATAAAAAGTTAAAAAGCTAAATCGACTTATTAGCTCATTTTACTATATATATACAACGTGAACCAAAAAAAAACGTAACCCTGCTTCAAGTGTATATTCTACACATAAATTGAAGATGAAAAGTCAGATAAAATTTTTCTCTGAAATGTATAGCT
Source organism: Vesta saturnalis (assembly GCA_036346205.1). Taxonomy (NCBI): domain Eukaryota; kingdom Metazoa; phylum Arthropoda; class Insecta; order Coleoptera; family Lampyridae; genus Vesta; species Vesta saturnalis. Next base: position 2,465,185 of record JARFJB010002198.1, on the reverse strand, counting down.
ACAAAGTGACAGGCCCTCAAAGTTGAGTTTTGAAAATCGTTTTTCGCAAATAACTCGAAAACCTTTAGGAATTGTCAAAATACTACCCCAATGAAAATTATTTCTATGTTGACGAGGATTTTTCTGGTTTGATTGGATTGTCTATGAATGGACTGGAAGTATTACTTTTCACATACTTTCTATTCCATCTTTTTTGTGTCTGATTTTTCAGGTATTTTGGTGACTTTTTGGGTCCGTTATTCAATCTTCTGCAAATTTGGTCCTCTTGATTACAGTGAACGGTTTACGAGTTATTTTTGAAATTTCATGAATCACGGTCAATTAAATACTACCGCACCAAAATTTAGTAAGTGGGCCGTGGACTAAAAATCATAGTTGTCTAAGAGTTTATTAAGTTAAACAATGTATTAATTAACAAACAAATTAGTTGGTTAAATGTTCGAATTGTTTACCGTTGACTGCTATGCATTTACGAATTCTTGATTGACTGACGTACGTTGAAAACTAATTGCGGATCATCTTTTTTTTAAATTAGAGCAATCAAAAATTCGTTGTTGGAGATGTTGGACGTTTGTAATTGGCACCGAATACACAATGTCTTTTAAACGACCCCAGAAAAAAAATCCATAGGGTTTAGATCCGGTGAACGTGCAGCCCAAGGAACCGGTCCTCCACGTCCTTTGCATTAAAAGTTCGATTCAATGACCGCCTAGAAGTGAGAGCAAAATGAGGAGGCGCACCATCGTGCATGAAACACATCCGACCCCTAACATCCAGATGGACATCTAGTAACTCGGGTAAATCATTATCCAAAAAATTGGTGTATGAACTAGCATTTCAACGTTGTGGCAAAAAGAATGGACCAATTAAATTATTGTCAATAATACCAGCCCATACAGTCACACTAAATAACTGTTGATGATTGGTTTCAATGAAAACGCGTGGATTTTGACAATCTTAGTAATGATTGTTATGGACGTTAAAAGTTCCGTTTCTGGCGAAACCTTCCCCGTCAATGAATAAGGTAATCGATGGATAATTTCGATCATTATTGAATTTTTCTGGAAACCAACGTGAAAAGTTCACTCTTGCTTGAAAATCATTAATGGTCAAAGCTTGTATCTTTCGATAATGGAAAAGTCGCAAGAGTTCCGTTTTAATCATTCTACATATAGTGGACTGATTTGAATTATTTTCTCTTGCCAATTGACGAGAGATTGTTGTGGGATCAGCTTCAATTGCATCCAACACTCTTTGTTCTAAAACTGGTGTTCTTGCAGTTCGCCTCCTACCACTGTCAATTTTTGATGGCTTCAAACAACCTGTGAGAATCCGATATGAATAGAATTTTTATAAATTGATAATATGTACCACTTTCACGAAGACGCCGGTCAATTTTGGCAAATGTCTTTTTATTCGGTATCCGCCGATTGTTTAATTGACCGTGATTGATGAAATTTCAAATAACTCGTAAACCGTTCACTTTATCAACTTCAACCAAGAGGACTGAATTTGCAGAAAATTGAATAACGGACCCAAAAAAGTCACCAAAATACCAGAAAAATTACACACAAAAAAGTTGGAATAGAAAGTATACGGGAACAATGTGAAAAGTAATACTTCCAGTCCATTCATAGACAATCCAATCAAACCAGAAAAATCCTCGTCAACATAGAAATAACTTTGTAGCCATACATTTCAAAGTAAAATTTTATCTGACCATCTTTAATTTATGTGTAGAATATACACTTGAAGCAGGGTTACGTTTTTTTGATTCACGTTGTATATATATATATATATATATATATATATATATATATATATATATATACAGTAAAATGAGCTAATAAGTCGATTTAGCGATAGTGAAATAAAGTCGATTGCATAACCTTCGATATCTACATATGTAGGTTGGAAGGTAAAAATGATAGCGTATACAACTTTGAGAAAAATGGAATTTCACTTAGTAAGGTAGATAAACTTTTAGATTTAATCAATACTATTGTAACACGGACGAAATGGACTCAATACAAAAAATCTGCGCGAAGTATGCAGACATGTTGGTAATAGTGCTACCACAAGTAATGTATAATACTACGAAACAAATCAAGTCGACTCAGCTCCGCTGTGGGACAGTAGCATAAAATTGTCCAGCCAACTCATTCCGGGCGTGGGTAAGACTTAAAGTAATATAATATAAGAGTGATGTAAGAGACGATAAGGGTCAACCATATCTTTCCCTGGAAAGGGCCAAATCAGGAATCTAATTCCCACGACTCGAAAATCATGTTTGAATAATTCAATATAATTAATTAGTAATGCAAAAAAAACATGAATAAAGGGTATTCGCGTTATAAACAAACTTAATTAAATTACAATACGTAATTGCTACGTAACGTAACCGAATACAAAGTAATTAATCTGAGCCGAAAACGTCGTACCGGTCCTGTTACAAGCGCTTGCACCCTGTACCTACGATCTCTCAAAGCGCTCGATTTTAGCGTTTGAACTAACAAACAGTAGGCCCTATGAGGGTAAAGTAAATTTCTATATAACAATATAATTTAAAAATTATTATTAATTTTATTAAATACATAAATAAAAAAAAACAATATAATTTGTTACAGTGAACAGAGACGGTTAGGGTAATTGATTTCTAACAAAGTTTATATTACAATTTAAAATTATAAACCCCAATAATCATTCTAAGTAATCACGAATAATCCTTTACAGTAATTTTTAATATCTTATGGAAAATGAAGGTTAAGTTCAATTATGAAGGTAGGTATAACCCAACTTATAACTAATTGTTAACTAATATTAATAATATTTACTTGTAAGCAAGACTACGTGCTACTATTTACATTGATAATTGATGTCCCTGATAACAGATACTGCAAGCCGAGCATACATGTATGAATTGTCAAAGAATTACTGGTTCAACGTAGATTCTGCTTACCAAGTTAGTATAAATAAAAAAAGATGTCAAGCCTTTAGTTGACGGTCTCTCAATTCGAATCACAACTAGGACTCGAACAATATCAATACGCAAGTAGCGGAGTGTAGAGGATTGAGCGATTCCAGCCGTTCCTAAATAAAAGGTCCTACGATGTACATGTCTTCAGAATGTACGAACGATGTACACCCCAAACTAATCGTTACGCCAATTACCATTACGTTATACAGGGAAATTATCCAAACTAATATTAAAATGACTGACTGGTGAACGGTTAAGCCAGATGTTATGGCTTCGAGATAAGAGAACTGCTTTTAATCCAATTAACGGCAGAATGCTATACAACAAATTACTTTTAAACTTAATAATATTCTAAAGAGCTGAAGAGTGTAAATCCCATAGACAATGGATTAATATATAATTAATTAAAACCACTCTAAAGCCTTTAGCAATTTCTCTCCTTCAACTCTGATAACAAAATGGGCCATTCTATAGTGAAAATTTTAACCAGGTCTTTTTGACATTGACCCGAAGGATGACCTTTATGATAATTTTGGAATTAGATATGTTTAATTCAAGTGCCTTTAGAGGAGGCAACTAAAATTGCCAAAATATAATTTTGCAAAAGAACAATTATATAAATACTAGAGTGTGTTTTATTTAATGTAAAAATCTTTAATTACTTGTTACAATGGAACATGGCAAAATAACAATAAGAAATCTAACAAAATAACAAATTTGAAGAAAAACCACTTTACAGGAAACAATATAAACTACTATATAGTCAACATATACAGGTAAATATATAATTAAACAAGCAAATTTAAAAAAATTTAAAAATCTGGGACAAAAAAAAAACTCTAAAAAGTAAAAAAATCTTGAATTATAACTAAAACAGTCTCCATCAAGTCACCTTTCTAACAAAAAGAACTAAATCAAAATCGGTTACTCAGTTTGGGAGCTACGATGCCACAGACAGATACACACGTTAAATTTATAACAGCTGTCTTTTTCGTCGGAGGTTAAAAAAATTTTTTAAATCATAGCTAAGAACACTTTCGATTAAGTCGCCTTTTAAACAAACAGATATACATATACACACGTTAAACTTCACTTATCGTCGGGGGTTAAAACGGAATTATTGAAGAAAGTAAGTCTAATTGCTCGGAACCACTCTTACTGGTAACTAGAAATGCAGGTGATCAAATAAAACAAAAATGGGGAGTAGTTATATGTATTATCGAGAATTAAACAAATATAGAAGTTGATAAGATACATTTACCAAATATAATAGAAATTTTAGATTCCCTTAAAGGTTCAGTATATTTTTCACATTTAGATTTAACACAACCATATTATCAAATTGAATTAGACGAGAAAATCGAAAAGTATAGAGTGGTAAACTACACAGAAAGGTCAATACCAAACCCTTTTTCCAGAGTAATAACTATAGCCCTGTTTAAATTTTGATTCATGTTTTGTGTATTTAGATGATATTATGGTATTCGGAAATAAGTTAACAAATCACAACAAAGTATTTGGAAGGTTAAGGGAAGTAAATTTAAAATTAAATCCACTTAAATTAATTCAGATTAATGTTAGAGGAGTACGGTTTTACAGTTCATTATATAAAGGGCAAATAATTACACTTTGATTAGCCCCCGTATAGTAAATATATTAAGAAATATTAAAATAACGAAATTACACGTGTTTTCTTTCTACAAATCTTATTGTTTCGTGCAGTGATTGAACTTTCATTCATTTTTTGCAATTTTTGAGTTGTCTTATACAGGATTAGAACAAGCGTCAAACAAACTAAGAATTTCAACGATCATTATGATATCAGAACGTCACTACAGTAACCTGCATACAAAACCAATTTAAATCTCCATTTAAAAAATTTTTTTCTTAAAATAATAAAATCGGTCAATGTATTGAATTAAATCCTATAACACAAAAAAAAATTACTTAATTTCTCTCACGATTTTCACACAATGTGAGAACGCACACACGCACGCAGCCGGCCACCCACCCACCCTTTTTCGAACAGTAAGTAAAACAAGCTGTCGCTACACCAACTTTACTCAAAAGCAGTTACTTATTTACTAATTTTGTTTACTTAGTTACCATTATGTATTTCTCTAGTTTTGGACTTTTTCTAGATTTTTTGTTCTTACACTTTGCCATTCACAACCCAAAAACTTGAATAGCAGGCAACAAAAATAAGTATATTAAGAAAGTAGTTGTATAAGATGCGTGTTTATCGCAGGTGTTTAAGTTTAGAAAACGAGCTGTGCAACGGTGGGTTTTCTAATGAGCGAGTGTATGGAACGAGTTTTTCTCTATTTTGGGCGTTCATATTGAAAAATTTAAGAAATGTGAATTTGTCATTCTAACTATCAATTTTCGTAATGTTTTGCATATACACTGTGGGCCAAATTAAAACAAACCCTTTATTTAATGTTAAAAAACTTTTTTATTTCTTGACCGAATTTAATTATTTTTGGACGTGGTATGCAAAAAACATTTCTTAACATAGGCTTAATGTCAAAATTAAAACGGTACCTTGTGGACCTAAACCAAAGGTTTAGGTAAAATAACATCTTTCGGCTCGTTGCAATATTTAATAATAATAATAATGAAAAAATCTTTATTTGACATGAAAAAGTAAAAACAAAGTAAATTACTAGGAAAAACAACAACAAACGTTAAATTAAACTTTAAAATTTAAATATTTATAAAAACCCTGCATGAATATGTCCACCTGCATTATCAACAACTTCTTACAGTCTTCTACGCCACTGCCTTATAGATGTGTTTATCGTTGCTTGATGGAAATTCTTATCAGCAGTCAACGAAACGATTTTTCAGTTCTTCAATGGTAGTAAAATTGGAAATTAAATGCACAATATTTTGTAATATACCCCATATTGTGTAATCAACCGACTTTAGATCGGGGCTGTTTGATGGCCAGTTTTCCGGTTCAATGAGGTCTGCATTATTTTCTCGAAGATAACTTATCGTGCTTCTTGAAATATGCGCAGGTACGCCATACTGCTGAAAGGTATAATTTGGGGGCCATATCACAGTATGTTTGACAAAACATCTGTTTGGTAAACCTCAAAGTTCACGGGGAATTAAAAGTTTATCTAGTGGTATGTTACGCTTTTTGAGTATTTTTGGGAGGTCGTATGGTAAATATGTTCTCATCTGTAAACCATTTTACGAATTTTCTCTTTTGAACGAAACCTTTGTAATAATTGTTGATACCTTTCAAGTCGCTTTTGCTTTACATTTCGAATAAGTTTTTGACATTAAAACTTTCTTGTATATTTTTAAATTTAAATTAAGCTTTAAAACGCGTCTAGCAGTTGTTATTAATAATTTTATTAATATTTTACCTTTTAAACTAAGAATAGCCATTTCAAAATACAATGACTAATTTATAATAATAGGGAAAGTCATTGTGAAACATAAACAATCAAAACATTTATTTTTGGTTGCTATGGCTACATGTATGGCCACCTAAGAAGTTGATAGAAATCTAAGCTATTCTTAACTAATTAAATTATTGAATTTATTTTTTACAAAGTGCAATAAAAAAAATTTCATTTTAATAAAGAAAACGGGTAATAGCATTGGATAAAATATCACTTTTTCGAAAGTTTTGTAACCATCTTATTTATTTTGCAGGTTTTTAAGCCGTAGGCTTTACTTTCGCAACGAGCCGAAAGACCATTTTACCTAATCCTAAGTATGCTTGGTCGTCCACTTGATACAATTTCAATTTTCAAATAAGGCGTATGTTAAGAAATGTTTGCATATCCTGTCCAAAAATCACTTTACATCTTTTCTAGTTCCATTCAAAAATGGATAACTAAAACTTGATATATACAAGTGACCCTAAATATATTTAAACATTATGCCATTCATGCATGAAACAATACCAAGATAGATTATAGTTGCTTCGTTACAACACGTGTCTATTAATCATTGAAGCTCACCATGTTAAATTTAGGAAATTTCTTTGCTTAGTATTTGCAACACTGAAAATTATATTGTAAAATCAATCGTGTCAGTTTTTCATTAGCTTTTATTATAATTTTTCCGTTCATTCTTCATTCCTGTATTATTTTTTTGTTATATTCACAATCAGTTATTTTCATCACTTCAGATTACTTTTTGTTTGGAAAGATTAAAGACAATATTTATAGAAATAGATTGCACAATTTAGATGAATTAATGGAAGCAGTTGAAAACGAGATTCAGGCTATTACACGGGAGGAACTTAACATGTTTTTGAAAACATGAAGCGGAGAATTAGTTTATGTCTACAGCATCAGAGCCATCGTTTTCAACTTTTTTTGTAATTATATTAATTTAATGAAGAATGTTTGTTTGTATTTTTGTCATAACAATAATTTTAAAATTCATTTTGTTAAATAATTGTAATTAGCAAATATTGGCAATAAACATTTCCAAATGTAGGGGTATTCTGTTTAATTTTAACAGACAATGTTTATAATTGCATCAAAGGTGATTACCCAATGGGACGCTAATGTGAATCGTTGCGACCGAAATGAAGCGTAGTGGTACTAACCTAACCAAAATTTGCTACATGACGTCAGCTTCAACCATTAATAGACACCCGTTATATGTAAATGATAGAGTTGTTACAATTCATAGATTCTAAGTTGTAAAGCTGCTCGCAAGACAGTCTTCCAATTTGTGTAACAATGAATATGATTTCTTCCATTGCTTCGATTTACAAGTAAGAAACTATATACACATGAAGCAAGCTTAATTCTGTTACTCAAACCTTAACCGAAATAAAGATAAATGTTATAAACTCTGTTATAGCATTCTCCGATAGATACTTACACCGACTTTGAAATTTCATATTGAAAATCCCTGTAAGATGAATTATTACTTTTAATTATATACATCTTATGTTTATATACAAAACGGCTGCGTTGGTTTATATAACAACATAATAAATTTATAAGAATTTATAATGTAATAGAAAAAATATATTCACTGTTTTTCATATAAAATTAAATCAGATATCCATCAGTTATGTTATCCAGTAACGTTTAAATGACATGTTTAATCTTAGAACAGGTATCTAAATCGTGTAAACTGATGCATGGAAAAACACACCAGAAAAGGTGACTTTGGTTACTCAAAACAAGGACTATCCAAGCATACAGTTTTTTTTGCGAAAAACTAGGAAATTACCCTAATTATCTCAATTTCCGCTAAAAATAGAAGACATTTTTATTGAAGTACAAGGTTATGTACTAATATCTATTTTTTACTATAATAATAATAATAATATTTGACAAACAGTTTGATAATGTATCGGAAATAAGCATATTTACGAGCATACTTATATAATGAATGCACAATTAACGTTAATATTGCAAACTATCATTAACGTTATGTCTTCATTAGCATAATAAATATGGTTACGTTATCCTACTCTGAAATAAATACTTTAGTGTTTCCGTGACAAACTTAAACGGTAAAACGTACAAAAATAAAAATTTACACGCACATTTTTAGTCATCGACATATAAAGGCTAACTTCCTCAATTTGGTTCGAAAGAGACAACTAAAGGTACCTTTTTTAAATCTGTTAAAATATAATTTTATCTCACGAAAATCATTATTATTATGAATTTTAAGTAGTATCTCTAGATCTTGTTATTTTTTTAGCGTTATCAAAGCTAGATAAAAATGATCCATCTCTTTTTTAACATAATATTTCAAATAGCTTTTAGTTATGCTTCTTTCTAACTGATCTACGACCCAAATTTGTTTCAAATAATCAAATTCTAAGTATGCATAATCAGTATTGCTCTACTGCCCTAATAATTTATCCTATTTGGAACTTTACTATTTCATTGTTTTAGTTTCATCTCACTAACTTCAAACATGCGGTTATTTTTTAGAGGCGCGAAACCTAAATGTCGTTTCACATGGCGCGCATGATCAGGACGGATCGTCAGGACGTATAACCAAGTACCATGTGTTTAAATGAGTAATTTCACATGAAGCGCGTATGACCAGTCCGTATGACTTCGTACGCCGGGCATACGTCGAGCCCGTGCGTTGTCGTATGTCAGTCATTGTTTATTATCAGTAGTTTCACATGGGAACTGATGGTAAGGCACGTACCATTCCGCTTGTGGCGAGTTTGTCGTATTTTTTTTTCACTGAAGAAATTTAAACTCTTACTGTACCGGATAATTTCAAACCATTTGCTAGTTTGAGGTGTAATTCGTCAAATGATTTAATCGGCATACGAAAATAATAAAAAAATTTCGTTTCGTCTTCTCGTAATTTAGAATACAACGTGACAAAAGCACCGACTAGGAGCCTTTCGCTAACGATAGGGTGCACCCATAATCTCTTTTTCTTTTCCTTTTCTCTTCTTCGTTTATCAGCCAAGCTACGGTAACTATTCTATTACGCCGCAACATCATAAAATGAATATCCGATCGTCAAGAACGGCAACAACGACTTGTCAGTTGCTGACCATACGATATGCATGTGAAAGGCGAATGTCGCGTATGGAAAATCCGCGCGCATGGCCAGCGTTGACGATCCGTCCTGATTATACGATTCATGTGAAACGGCACTAATATTACGAGCGAGCGGTTGGCCAAGACGAGAACCGATAATTCGTGCATCCGGACCAGAACAGTTTTGCAAATATGTTGTGATAGTCACAAAAATGTCCATCGATGGCAACATAGAAAATATGCGAAAAAAGTCGCAGTTCGCCCACATATGGAGGATAGGCAGTAAATTATTCCAGCCAGTCAGCCTTGGATGAGCCTAGAGCACCAGTATAAGGTGCTGTTGGATGGGATCTATTTATGACTAGGCGGAAGCCCCATTAACTGAAGTGTATTCCAACAAAGGTCCAGATTTACTTAACTAAAAAAGGCTGCTCCAGTTAAATGTTACATACAGGGTGTTTGTAAATTAGTGCGAAAGATTTTAGCGGGTGATTGTCGAAGTTATTTTATGAAAAAAAGTTCCTCTAATTGCAGGTCAAAATATACTTCTTTTTATTTATTTTTATTATGTCAAAGAAATAATTAAAGATTTGACTCGAAATTTGCAAAACTCTTTGGAGGGATAAATGTGCGGTCGTGCGAGAATGCCGCAACTTTTTTTAATAAGAAAGAATGGTTGCGCCACCGACTTTTTCCCGTTTTAATATTTTTATAGAAATATGCCATCAATTCTGAATTAAATTGGTCTCCTGAATTTTTTTTTGCAGGGCGCACCTTTTTTGAGAAAAAAAAACCTTTTTTATGGCAAATTGTGTATTTTTAATTTCTATTGATACATTATGTTGTAAGTTGCTGCCAACATTTTTAAATAAAATACAAAATGTCAATTTAGCATTTTTTCATTATTAGTAACTTAACTTAGCCTTCACGCCATTCCCTTGCGGGGTAGGCAAAACAATCTCTGCCTGTTATTTATTTTTCATTCACAATCTTTCTCCATTCTTTCCTATCTCCGCATACCTCCCTAGCTTCCGCAAGATTCATACATTGTCTCTGATATGCCCTTTTATGTTTAATACTCCTTATCTTTCTTTCCTTTATCATACATTCTACTACATTCAGCCAAGTTTTACGCAGCCTACCAGGCCCAGACTTTCCTCTAACCTCACCCACATACATTTGCTTCGTTAATCATGCGTTGTTCATTCTCTCAATGTGATCAAACCAACGTAATGTACTACTATTATATCTATCCATCATCGTCTCTTCCTCGCCACACTTTGTCATTATGCATTCATTCTTTATCTTGTCCCTTCTCGTTTTACCACTTGCCCTTCTCAGGAATCTCATACCCACGGCATTGAATTTTCTTTCGTGCTTTTTTGATATACCCATGTTTCACTTCCATACAGTACTGACGGGACAAACACGCCATTATAGATTGATCGTTTCGCAGGTAGGCTCATGCTTTCGTTTCAAATTATCGTCCACATACTTTCAATCACTTTTCTTCCAGCATTCTCTCAGTTCATTCTCTCAATGTGACCAAACCAACGTAATGTACTACTTTTATATCTATCCATCATCGTCTCTTCCTCGCCACACTTTGTTATTATGCATTCATTCTTTATCTTGTCCCTTCTCGTTTTACCACTTGCCCTTCTCAGGAATCTCATACCCACGGCATTGAATTTTCTTTCGTGCTTTTTTGATATACCCATGTTTCACTTCCATACAGTACTGGCGAGACAAACACGCCATTATAGATTGGTCGTTTCGCAGGTAGGCTCATGCTTTCGTTTCTCATTATCGTCCACATACTTTCAATCACTTTTCTTCCAGCATTGACCCTTCGTCAAATCTTGCCCTCCATTGTACCATCTGCAGGAAACATTCCAACCAGATATACCAGCTCGTCCACTTGCTCCACAATTTCATCTTGCAGATTAAATACTCTACTCTTCTTTCTACTTTCCCGATTGAACACCACAATCTTAGTTTTATTCACGTTTACTTTTAGGTCCATGCTCTCACAGACTGTATCAAACTTCCTCAGAGCGATTGGTAGCTCATCCGCACTGTCACTTAATAAGACTGTGTCATCTCCATACACCAGAAGTCGTACATTTAAGTCTCCAACCAATACACCATTTGTATCGGTACGTGCTTGTCTAACACATTTATCCATGTATACATTCAACAACCACGATGACACAGCCTTGTCGCAATCCTTGCTCAATATTAAAGTATTCACTCACACCTCCTCTCATTCTAACGCATGCCCGACTACCCTTGTACACTGCCCTTATTCCATTTATTAGACCTTTATTTACGCCATATTCATTTAATATTTCCTACAGCTTCTCCCTATTCACTCTGTCGTATGCTTTCTCCAGATCTACAAACGCACGGTACAGCTTCCTTTTTACCCTTAAACAGTCTCTAGCAGATCACCTGCTAGAGAGCAACCATCTGATCAACACATCCACTCCCCGGAATGAAGCCACCCTGCATATTCCAAATCTTAGTTTGTGTAGTTTCTGTGTAGTGCTTGCAATCACTGTTGTTCCCCTTACCCCTATACAGTGGTACAATGATCGCGCTCTTCCAATCCCTGGGAACTTTTTCACTCATAAGGCGTACAGAATAATTCACACAATCTTCGTATAATCTTTGCACCCCCATACTTTAGCATTTCACCAGTGATTTCATCTACACCTGCTCCCTTGCCGTTTTTCAACCTTCCTACCGCTTTCTCTACCTCATTTATCCCAATATCCTTCTCAGTTTCATGCATCATTCCTTCTACATTCTTCTTATTTAACCCTTCAATCTTACTTTCCGTACCACTGTACAGCTTTCCGAAATCTTCTTTCCAGCATTTCCTCACTTCACAATTGTTCTATACTATTTCGTTGCTCATGTTTATCACACCTGCAGCGTTGTATTTTGGGCCACATTTTGTATTTTTGATCCATTTCCAGAAGAGTTTTTTGTTTCACTCAAGATCATTCTGCATTTTCTCTCCTTCCACAGCCATCACTTCCTCTGTACTTATTCTCACTGCCTCCTTCGCTTTTTTGTTTCTTAATCTGTACACATCACACAATCGCTTTTTCTAAGTCTCATTTTTCTCAGCAATCATTGCCATGTACGCATGTGTTTTCTTACATACTGCCTTTTTTACCCACTCATTTCACCAAGCACATTTTTTCTGTCTACCTACAGTCGCTCTTCCACATATCCGAGCGGCACAATTGATAACACAGTTTTTCAAGCTTATCCATGCACTTTCAACGTTAGTGTCTTTTATTTGTTCATTCCACACTGTTTCATTCACATTCAACTCTTTACTCCCAGCATCTGCGTATTTTATTCTCGCACCACTATCCTCTAGTTTGCCTACCCTAATTCTGGACGTTCGCACTACGTTTCCTTGCCTTCTCCAGACCCACTTTTGCCCTAAGCACACTCTAGATATAACCAAAAGTGGTCCGATCCACACTCCGATTCGCGCATTATTTTTGTGTCTTTCACCAGGTTTCTAAGCCGTTCATCATACACTATCAAGTCTATCATACTTATTGGATACAAACAGGCTTCTCTCCACACAGATGTTCATCAGGCGTTCACCATTCTCATTGACTCTTTGTTCTCCGAACTTTCCTAGAACGCGTTCGGTATGTTCTCTGTGTACACCCACCCGTCCGTTCATATCCCCCACTATCACATCTCTACTTCATTCCATAAGTTCTCACGCTCCTAGCCTTTTTCTCCATTCACCGGTGCACGCAATAAAAAATTCTTCAAAACTCCACTTTCATTCTAACCCATATTACCCAGGGAGATACCAGTTCGTACTGTTTAACACATCTTTTCGCTCTTTCACTTACGATCACCCCAACTCCTTTTGCGCCATGCACTTCTGACCATAGTGTAGTTTGCTACCAAACTAATGTCAATAAGTGAATAATTTTCGTGTCTTCAAAAAAATGAAAAATTTGTTTGTAAATAAGTACCGAAATATGTTAGGGGGTGGTGGCCGAAGTTATTTTGTGATAAAGAATTCCTATAAATGTAGGTCGAAATATGCTGAGATACAGTGTTTTAATTTTAATTTTTTATTTATTTTAATTATTTCAGAGTTTAAAAAAAATGGACAATTTTACAAATGCGGAAATGGCAGATGCATTTTGCCTATGGTCGAATTAATGGAAATGGTCTGCAAACCCGAAAACTGTACGCTAAGTTGTACCCAGAACGTAGGATACCTCATCACACAATATTTGCTCGTCTTCACCAACGTTTACGCGTAAATGGTATTTATGAAACGAACTGCTGATTGTGGGCGCCCTCGACCCTGTGCAACTAGAAGAAGCAGTTCTCGATATAGTTTGGGAGTCACCTGAAACAAGTACTCGAAAAATTGACTACATATTGAATGTAAGCAACTTCACCGTATTTAAAATTCTAAAGGAGCAGCAACTGTATCGTTTCATATTCAACGTATACAGCCACTATTACCTCGAGATTTCTTACCGTGTCTAATTTTTTGGCACTTATGGGCTGATGAAAATCCACATGGAATCTTTCAAGCTCATTTTCAACATCAATTTTCAGTAAACGTGTGGCTTGGAGTGCTTGATATTCATTTAATTAGTCTATATTTCCACCCATTACGATTAAATGGCGAATCTTATCATTACTTCCAACGGGAATAGTTACCTGCATTTCTCGAATAAATTCCTCTTTACCTCAGACAAAATTTTTGGTTTATGCACGATGGTGCCCCAGCCCAGTTTAGCATTAATATACGTCGTGAGTTAGATACAGTATATCCAAATCGTTGGATAGGTCTGGGAGGTACGCAACATTGGCCAGCTCGCTCGAATTGCAGCCGGCTGTGGGACAATAAGGAATACAGTAGGAGTATTTCAGCGAATACGGCAGCCAATGAGGCGAAGAGTTAGTTGACTCTTGTATCACTTGAGAGGGTGGTCATTTACAACATCTGTTATAGGTTTGGCGCCTATTTAAAATTATTTTTATTACTATTGTTCTGTGTTTAATGTTACTGTATTGGATAATAAAACTTTTTATAAACATTGACAGCAACTTACCCAAAGTGCTTTGCAAATTTCGAATCAACATCTTTAAAACTCTTAGAAATAAAATAATAAAAATAAATAAAAAATTAAAACTTAAACACTCTGTATCTCGAAAATGAAGCATATTTCGACCTATGTTTATAAGAACTTTTTTTCACGAAATAACTTCGGCCACCTTTCGCACTTATTTGCCATTTTTTTTTAAGACAAGAAAATTATTCACTTATTGACATAATTTTGTAGCAAACTAATAATGAAAAAATGCTAATTTAACGTTTTGACGAGACGGTTGTATTTTATTTAAAATATTGACAGCAACTTACTAGATAAAAGAAATAGAAGATACACAATTTGCAATAAAAAATGTTTTATTTTTTTTTGCTCAAAAACGATGCGTCCTGCGAAAAGAATTCACCGAACCAATTTAATTCAGAATTGATGGCGGATTTGTACAAAAATATCAAAACGGGAAAAAGTTAGTAGTGCACCATTCTTTTTCATTAAAAAAGTTGTGGCATTCTCGCACAAACTCCAGTTCTGTGGGAGATCACCCCAAAAAATGCACATTTATCCCTCCAAAGGGTTTTGCAAATTTTGAGTTAATATCTTTAAAACTCTTTGAAATATTAATCAAAACAAATAAAAAATTAAAATTTTAATACTGTATCTCTGAAACCAAACAGATTTCAACCGAAGTTTATAGGAACTTTTTGTCACAAAATAACTTCGGCAGCCACCCCCAAAATTTTTTCGCACTTATTTAGAAATTTGCTATTTTTTTTGAAAACTAGAAAATTATTCACTTATTGACATTAAATGCTTCATTTTTTGCTCAATAACGGTGCGTTCTGCGAAAAAAATTCAAGAGACAAATTTAATTTCAAATTGATTACAAAGATATCAAAACGGAAAAAGGTCAGTGGCGCACCATTCTTTTTTATTGAAAAAGTTGTGGCATTCTCGCACAAACGCCACTGGTGCAAGTAGAAATATTCGGATCACCTCAAAAAGTGCACATTTATCCTTCCAAAGCGTTTTGCAAATTTCGAGTCTATATCTATAAAATCCTTTGAAATAATTAACAAAAATAAATAAAATCGGGGGATATTATTATTATTCCCGTGTGGCGGATCGGGAATGTCCTCCAGATATGGTGGATACTGGGGAAATAAAATACCCGGTGCGGACCAAAACTAGTACCCGAGCAATCACCGGCATATGTGATCACCCTATAACTTGTCAACAGGTACGGTTGAAAAAACTGGTATTGGAAGGGCGCCCTTTTGCCCAAGGGCTAAGGAATTGACACTAAAGGCGTAGGAACTACCATAAGTAGTCAACGGCAAAGGATGCGGAAGGCCAAGGGAGGACTACCGCATTAAAGATTCGTAAGGATATCCCTAGTATAACTAATATGGCAGTCAATTTAAAAGATAATATTAATATTACTAGTCATGGGCTTCGGAATCCAAGAGTCGGCAGGGGAAGTAACTCACAGGTCGATCACTGGGCTTCCCAGGTCGTCAGCAAGCGAAATCCTGTATAAAATGAAAAATAAAGCATAAGTGCAACAAAGAAACGTACCATCAACAACATAAAGATAGCAACTTGGAATGTTCGTAGCTTATTTAAAACAGGCAACACGCAGATGTGGAAAGCCAGGGGAGGACTACCGCATTAAAGATTCCTAAGGATATCCCTAATAGAACCAATATGGCAGTCAATTTAAAAGATAATATTAATATTACTAGTCATGGGCTTCGGAATCCAAGAGTCGGCAGGGGAAGTAACTCACAGGTCGATCACTGGGCTTCCCAGGTCGTCAGCAAGCGAAATCCCTGTATAAAATGAAAAAAAAAAAGTGCAACAAAGAAACGTACGATCAACAACATAAAGATAGCAACTTGGAATGTTCGTAGCTTATTTAAAACAGGCAACACGCAGATGTGGAAAGCCAAGGGAGGACTATCGCATTAAAGATTCGTAAGGATATCCCTAATATAACCAATATGGCAGTCAATTTAAAAGATAATATTAATATTACTAGTCATGGGCTTCGGAATCCAAGAGTCGGCAGGGGAAGTAACTCACAGGTCGATCACTGGGCTTCCCAGGTCGTCAGCAAGCGAAATCTCTGTATAAAATGAAAAAAAAAAACAAAAGTGCAACAAAGAAACGTACCATCAACAACATAAATATAGCAACTTGGAATGTTCGAAGCTTATTTAAAACAGGCAACACGCAGATGTGAAAGAATTAAAATAGACATTGTTGGAGTAAGTGAGATGAGATGGGCAGGGAGTGGAAGAATAGAAACAGACGAGCCTGTAATATACTACGCAGGCGGTAATGATCCCCAACACCAATATGGTGTTGGAAGAATAGCTACGAAAGAAATTGACAAATTGGTCACAAATTTTGTCCATACTCCGACAGAAATATGCTACAAACAGGGGAAAATACAAAGAAGTTAACAGAACTATAAATAAAAATATACGGGAAGCTAAGGAAAATTGGGTAATAAAGAAATGTAGACATTGAAAGATTAGAAAGAGTTTATGATTCAAGGAATATATAAAGCTATAAAAGAGGTATGCAATTTAATCAAAAAACAGCATTATGGATTACTTACTGATAAACAGGGAAAATAATCATAACAGTAGAAGAAAAGCTTTCTAGATGGAAAGAATACCTGGAGGAATATAGAAACTTTAAAATATTCCTAAAATTTATACATGCTCGAATATACACTAATGCGAACTCACAATGTCTGAAACGCAATTAGGCTTTAGAAACGGCTGTGCAACACGGGAAGACCTATTAGCTCTCAAGATAATAAATGAACGATGCCCAGATGTCAACAGGGATGTGTTCGTAGGATTTTTAGGTTATACGGAAGCCTTCGCCAGAATTCGTCACACTAAACGGTTAGAAATGCTCCCGCAAATAAGTCTAGATCATCAAGATATGAAAATTATTAAAAACTTGTACTAGAAACAAACGGCACAGGTACGTACACCAGGAGGAGTTACCGAAGAAATAAGTATCAAGCGTGGAGTGAGACAAGTATCTGTTCTGTCACCTCTACTGTTAAACGTATACTCAGAGACCATATTTAAAAACGTACTAGAAGAAAGCACCGAGGGTATTAAAGGTTAATGGAATTTTAATAAACAACTTCAGATATGCCGACGACCTCATTCTTATGACAGAAACAGAAAAAGATTTAGACAAACTGTTTAATAAAGTACTCGCATCGAACAATCAAGATGTGCGTTTATCAAATTAAAATCGATCTTAGCCAACCGGAATATTAAATTGCAGCTCAGAAAAGGATTCTTAACATGTTGTGTCCTTGGTTTTACTGTATGGAATGGAAACGTGGACACTAACGGAAGAACTATGCAAGAAAGTTAATACTTTCGAAATGTGGGCTTACAGACGCATGTTGAAAGTATCCAGGGGTTGACAAGGTGCATAGCGACGAGATTCTAAATAGAAAGAAATGCTCCCTAGAAATTATGACTACAATTAAAGTTGGCATATCTCGGTCACATGGTGAGAGAAGAAAAATAAAAATTATTACAAATAATACTACAAGATCGCATAGAAGGTAAAAGAAATGCTGGCGATAAACGAACATTCTGGCAAAAAAATCGTAATTGGTACAAAAATCCACAACATCACTATTCCGTGCTGCCGTCTCCAAGCTACAAATAGCTTTATTGGTCGACAACATCCCCTAGGATAGGCACTGAAAGAAGAAGATTATTATTATTATTTGATCATTTTCAAACTATTTGCGGAGAACCGTGTTTGAAATAAACGGGTAAGATTGTTATGAGCATGATTGCTGGTAGACTATTTAAACCACCACACTTTTTTTATCACACTACGCTCAGAATTAGCAGCAGATGATTTAGCAAATCAATGTTTTACCCAGATCCGCCTCAGTGGAGGGAAAACATTATAGTTTATGCTTTTAACACGGAACCAGAAGGATTTGCTGACATTTTGAGCATGGTCACATTATCCTTGATTATTCCATTTAGTGGAGGTAGTGGTTTCTTGGTTTGACTTTTATCGATTAATTTTCAATATTAGAAAAAAATAAGTTATGTTTGATTTTTCACAAGACGTTATTTTATGGGCACTGTTTTACGAAATAGGGAGTCATAGTCCGCAGTATTGAGACAGAGAAAACTTTTAAGGAGTATATTCCATTAGAACAGACACCCCGGCTAGACCATGAGTCTACTTACCAAAGAATCTAAAGTGAATGTCGAATAATGTTCGGGTTGTAGATGACGACTAGTTTTTGCTGTACTGTGTACTTAGTGGGATATACGTGGGCTCGTTGGTAAGGTAATAGTGAATGCTTTGCCGTTATACCTTTTTCTCTATAGGAAAATCATCTTCATGCTATGTAGTTACGAATAAACATAAATGTAAACGGATACCTCAACCGTCAAAACAACCTTCCATCACCCGTACTATTAAAAAAAAGCAGTAGACGAAGCAATACACCATTTCAGATTAATATTTTGTGCAAGAAGAGGGAGTGGATTCGTTCTAATGCACCAATTTAGAAGCAAAATAGGATTTTATTAAATCTTCAAACAATCAAACAAACTCTGCTATTGCAAAAACCTTTATCATGGAACAATAAAAAGTAAATCTCGATTTTTAAAACTAAAATGTTCACTCCATTTCACTATACTCCGCTTGAAGATTGGATAAATTCTAATGTAGAATAAAGCGATGAGTGTGAAAATATCATACAAAGACGTAAAGACCCAAGACATAGTGTAGTGAATGAAATGGAAGTTCTGTGAATACAATATGTTGAACGTATGCATGAATGAACGTTAATTAGGATAACCAAGAATAAGAAACCATTCCGCGAAAAATCTTCCAGCTATTAAACGATGGGTGGATTATGAAATGTCAAAATTAAAAACACTTATCTTTTTGGGTTAAAATCGTGAAACGTTTCGATAATAATTACAGTTATGGTTGTCTGTAGGCAGAAAACAGAAAGATAAGCTTGCTGTAACAAGTAGGCAAATCTATTTGAAAGCCTAATATGGAATATAATTTTATTTTAGTAAAGGTAAAGTAAATGTTATTAAAACGTTGAAATTGTCATTTTAGAACACCATCTACGATGAAACATGTCACAGCCAAAAACAAGTTAAATATCTAGTAAAATAATAACAAATCTAACAAAAAATGATTTTTTTTTTATACTCAGGGACTGTAATTGTTATAATACATTAAAAATAGTATGTATACATTAACCTAATTTTAATTTTAACTAAACAGGGTCATCCATTTGCCTGTTTATAATCTTTGGAAATAAAAACTAGAATTAATTTTATGCAAAAATGGCCATACATTAGTTTACTTAAAAAATAGAAAATAGTTTTTTTTTTGAGCGCGGAACCCTATCCAATAATTGACTGACATCATATCACGACATAAACAAAGCTGGTTAAGGTAACCCCATAATCAGAAATTGCAAGGATTCAAATCTAGTGATTCTCGGTGGGGCTCCATCATGCTAATAGCACATACCTTACCGCGTGTGCATCAGGGTAAGTACGTGTTGCTGTACCATGATGCGTACGATTGCATCATGAAAAAAATTTCAGCATACACCCTGATGATTACGTTTGATTGATGTTTGTTTTCTAGTAACGCGGTTATGAAATCTGGTATTAATGACGTAGACAGAAGGTTATCATATGTAAGGTTTTCAAGACATTTCTGACAAACTTATTTATATAACATGCACCCGCCATAGTCCCAAACACTTCATCAAGGTAATATTTTGAAGGCGATTGTTGAATGTTGAATGTTGAAGAAGTAAATTTATTGTTAAGAGAATCTCGCGTTTTGTACTAAACTAATGAGTAAGAGTAGATTCTATTTTTTTTTTGCCATCATTTGTTGAACGTCCAGCAAATTTATTAAACTGAAATCTGGTACACAGCGGGTGCGGCGAATATGTGAACTAGGATTGAAGGGGCTAAATAAATAATGTGTTGTTAAATAATCCTCCACAAATATTTACACTCAATGCTTTCTGAAAATTACGAATTCTGATCGCATGTGAATTGCCAAAGCCCAAAGATTATCATTATGGAAATTGTTAATATCATATTCAGAAAAACTAGTTTCATCTGACCGTAGAATTTTTGAAATACACCGTATAGGTGATGGCATGAGCTTGAGCAGGGTCCAATAACAAAATGTAATCGTTGTTTGTACTAATTTCAAATTTCGTGCTATTCATCTGTGCTATCTATCTGGTTTTTAGTTACAGCACTTATATTATTAACGATATCTAGAACATTATCAAAGAAGGCACAGCAGTACAAGTCATACAAAGTTTACCAATATTTTTACAGAATAACAGACTATTAACGCAAAGAAAACTATTTATAACAAGAGATTAGTTAAAATGACAGTTACTAAATTTTGTTTTCGTGAATTATGACTAGCCTTACTCAATTTCAAAATGTCACAACTTCTACGTTTATAGGAACTTTTCTAAATAAAATCTACTTTTTACTGACAAAGTTTGTAAACAAGCTAGTGAAGTACCTTACATATTGAGTCATTGCAATTAAACATATTTATTTGGTAATAATTTACTTCAGGACCTAGGAAGAACACAGCCAAAAAAACTGGACATACCAAAAGTTAAAATTGTACCAATCTGTCAGTTTTCAATTACAAGATGTCAAAACCTATTTGATCATAGATGTTCTTCTTCCCTATTGAAGTTACTTCGATGCTTATATATCTCAATACATTTTACGGTTAAATAGGTTTTGGCGAATTATGCCCTAAGTTCAAAATTTTATAATATTTATTTTTTTTTTTTACAATCATTTGTGTCGTTTGTTGGAAAAATTATTTAATTGAGAAAATACTCATGTGGATGTTTCCTCTTTAAAAAATCATCTCCGTTTCCGCAAAGGCAGTGTTGGTCCCTCGGCTATATATTACATTTTGTAAGAGTGCAAATCCAAATCTCTTGGTAGTGGACTAAAAGAGTCCCAATTATTGGAAACGACACCTAATTCTACGGCCACACTTTCACGAAAGAGAACTATACTTTTCTTGAAACGCTTTAAAGAAACATTGTGCTTCCAGCTGCAGTTTTTTGAAATTACTGAAGTATGTGTCAAATTGAGTATTCTGAAGGTCGATCATGTACCAATATATTCACACAATGTACGACATACATTTTTTCACGTACCTACATCCATTTCACCATTTTAACATCTTCTTGGTTTGTGCATTGCTCTATGACCAGTATTTCACACATTTCTAGTTTATAAAAAAAGTCTACTATGTTGAAATCGTTAACGAATCACTCACCTAGAACTACATCTTCAGCACAATTGTTTGGTGTGGAATTATAGCGAATATTTTATTAGTACCTAACTTCTTCAATAACACTTAAATTATTAGGATATTCCACAACGAAATCGTATAAATTTAGTATTTTTTCAGAACGATGGTACAACCCCACCGTTTGATTCGAGAATATATAATTTGGTAAAAAACTGAATTAGACCTATGGTCGTATACGATAGCCGCCTGTATCCTTCGACATTACGCCGCTTGATTTATTCTTTAACCTTCAAATAACTTAGATCACTTGATTAAAAATAATAAATCGTCACGTTAGCCATGTTTTATTCATATCGAAACTCATTAAGTTTAGTTTTTATGTCTCTTTTTAATTAAAATCCTGCGAGCCATGAATTTTTCGATAAAACAGAACCGCACCAAATTTGGACTCTTAAATAGAAGAAGTTTTTCGAACTTAACCAACCCTCTAGCTCATACCGTTAGTAGCAGGGTGACACTTGAGACATGTTTTCAACTACAGGACTGAGGCGTGCAAAACTGGCCATTTGCCACAGGTTCTTTAGCATTGAATATGTGTGCGTGAGAGCAGGACCACTTGACACATGTTCTCTACCACAGACAGTATCTGCTGGATCGGTGAATTCTTGCGGGACCTCTTACTGCAGAATTTTTTAACACGGATTGTTAACGGGCGGGATTCTTGTACTTGTTTTTAAAAAGTTTGTCAGGAACTAGTCGGCATTTACAAGACTCATCTGTGGGTTACGTCAAAGCCACCTTTATTTTCCGAATGCATGACTCATAACATAATACTGCAAAGGGAAATCTTCACGTGACTCATCGCTGCGTTACTTAATGACCCCCCTCCCTCTCTCTACCCATCTCCCCCCCCTCTCTCGCTCTCGCCTCCCTCCCTCCCTACCCATACACTCATACATGTACTCGCACACATGCTCTTTTATACACTCATACATATACTCACACAGCCAAAACAAAGGAACTAGTGGGTACAGAATCACAAAAACAAGCATACAAATTGACGTTAGTGATTGTAATGGTTACATAAGTATGAATCTCTGGATTTTCCCGGGGGGAAAGCACAGCTGTGACCCATCGGTGGTACATACTCAAAGAATAAAACCTTATGACTTCGGTATTATGTAATAGTCACGCCGGTGCTTATCATTAAAAGGGCCACGGGTTGTTTCTAAGTTATTAAATAATGCAGCGATGAATCATGTGAATGTGGTCCTCTACAGTATTACCGATGAGTCACGTGAAAGTTAAATCAACCTCATAATTGTTGTTCATGTTAATTTCTGGCTAATTTTTAAAACATACTTAACTGTGAAAATCCGTGTAAAAAATTTCGAGACATTGAATAGAAGGTCTGAAAAAACACGCTGGTATCCCTTGTTGTATAAAACGCTCTCGCCCTCGTATGATAGAAAACATGTCTCAAGCGACAATATGGAATGACCGTCACCCTATAAACAAATATGAACCCAATAATTTTTCCGCGTCCGAAAGATTGGCAGTACGAGAATAATTTCACAGGACGTGAGAATCGAAATGAAACACTGGATTTAGAGTATTAATTTTGTATTTTTCAACATGTTCTCCTTGTACATTAACACACTAAAGTGTCATTATAGCTGCTTTCTTCAAGGCCGTCAAAACGTTGCTACGTTGCAGTAATTATTTCTTCGTCCACCTTAAACTTCTTTCCGGCAAGGAAAGGTTTGAGCTTCGGTAATAAGTGAAAGTCATTCGGAGCAAGATCTGGCTAGTAATGTTGGTGCTGGATAATCCTGAAGCGAAGTTGATCCAATTTTTCACGCGCAATGCGATTTTTATGGGAAGGTGAATTATTGTGACAAAAAACACCTTTTTTCGAACCATTCTGGGTCTTTTTCCTGGATTTGCTTCTTTCCAACAGTGCAACATAATATTCTCCGTTGAAGATTTGGCCCCTTGTGAGAAGTATAACACTGTAGCCGACGAAAACGATTTTGTGGAGGGCTGCCATGATGTTTTCACTGATGAGATTGGCGTTTTGATTGGGGGATGTAGTGAAGAATCCAAGTTTCATCGACCGTAACAGCGGCACGGAAAATCAACCTGATTCTTGTTAATTAGCTATAAATCGTCGTTTGATTTTTGCACTCTTTCTCGTTTTTTGATCAGTAGTAAACAATCGCGGCACTCGCCTTGCTCAGAAGTGCCCAATTCTGCGCGCAAAATGTAATGTATGCGGTTAGTTGATATGATTATGGTATTAGCTATTTCGCACTTGATCGATTGCTTTCATGGTGGTCCTGGTGGTTCATAATTTTCAATGCTCACCACGTTTAAATTGTGCAACCCAGGGACTAATCATTGCTTGCGAAGGGACATTCTCACGCAATGTGTTCTGCATATCGATCAAAATTTAAAATTGAACAGCACCACGAATCATCCACCTTAGGTTTTTTCAAGCGTCGTTTTTAAACCCTTTGTAATGTATTAACTGAACGTCACAGATCAATTAAACTTCACCTGTCAGTACAAAAAGACGACGGAACTCGAAAATCATGTTCATTTTAACCGCTGGAGGGCACTAGTAGTCGAGTCTCATGTCCCGTCAAATCATCATGTATTTTTGGATAACGAAACGTTTATGACGTCACTGGCAATAAATCTCTCATGAATATTTTCGTTCTCATTCATTGTTTTTTTTTTGTGAGACGAATCACGAGACAACGCAACTGAATAATTTGGTTTTGACACATCACCATTAACAATTCCTGAACACGTAAAAACGTTTTCTATTTCACCTTGCTTAGAATTAAAATTGATTGCGAGATTTTGGTTAACTGATAGTTTTTTTAAACATCTTGTTTAAGTTAAAATGTATTGTTTTTTTGTCTTGATAATCTTAGATCTATCAAAAAAAAACTTAAGGTAGATCATGTCCATGACCATTTAAAAGTGTGAAGGACTATGTTATAAATGTTTACGGGACAAACATTTTAGTTTAGATGATTATTTTATTTATTTGATACGGCACATTTTTCATTAATTAATATTTTCTTTAAAAACGTTTTATATTTATCTTCTTTCAGTAGGGTATATTTCTCGTGTTTATTTATTCGTCAACTATTATAATAAATGACGTAACATTTTTAAACAGCTCGCAAAATATGTGTTAGTATTAAGTTAGTGAGCTGCAAAATTATTCCGTGTTTACAAATCAACACAGTGATTTATTCCATTTTTGAACATTCTCTCTCTATTTCAGAACGAGTAAAAAATCATATAAAAGGTTATGCTTTTAATACCATGAAAGTATGAAATACTATGTTAATTTTTGAGCGACTGATAAAAATGAGAACTAACACGTTTTGCAGTTCAATAAATTAAAGCTATCAAGATTAGTACAGTAAATTGACGTAATTTTTAATAAATTTTTCATTAGAAAATTAACAGTAAAAACCTCTTTAAAGTGATTAACTCGAAGTTTGAAAGTGGAGCGTCAACGTTTTTTATTAACTAGAGCAGCGATAAAACTTTAATAATTCTAATACAAATTAAATCAATTTACGCTGGAAAATTTCAGTGTTTAAACTAAACTAACCTCAATTATTTAATTGTCATTCGAGCTTTTAATTCCTACTGGAATAAAATATTTTTTCCTATTGGAATTAATAATAAACTTAATTTCTTTTCTTCAAAAAAAAATTATATATATATATATATATATATATATATATATATATATACATATATAATGTTTATTTTTATACATATATGCACATACGTAAGTTATAAAATAAACGTGTGAGATAATTATGTAGATGTAGAAATTTACATTAAGTAATTAAATAAACATTAACTAAATTTGTATCCATGTTAAGCAACCCATAGTAAATGTGTTTCAAGCTAAAACTACACATTGCAGTATTTAGATTTAAAGCAATATTAATTAATTTTGGTTTAGTTATATTAAAACTGATAGTATTATCAAAAAGTAAATAAAAAAAGCTGTTTTGAACACCGTTATGTCAATCTAAATATTATTCTAACTATATTGCTTATTTATTGCATACGTGCTTGACTTTAATGATTTATTACATTTATAAATAACTTTATTTGCGTATGGTAACCGTCATAGTTTGAATGTGCAATTGTTGGTTTGCCCTAATAAGCTATTTTTTTACGGTTAATAATAGAGGTGCTTTCAGGTGTCATATTAGGTATTAGTCATTCTTTTGTATAATTTTTACAATGTTAAGACCAAATATAATGTTATCGTAATAAATTGTTTATGAGGGTCAAACCGATTTGTTGCTAATGATACATTGTAATGAGTATTGTACACAGTTATACAAGTTGATCGGTATGAAGAAAATTAGTAAAAACTATTTCAATTGTTTCGAGACTAAGTGTATTGTTATCTTGATATTGTGTTTGTGAGCGTCAAACTAAGTTGGTTACTAATGAGGATGCTATGGTTAAGATATTTTGAAATTCACTTTGAGCTTCGACAAAAATGTTTCATAAACGATGATAGAGTTTGATTCAAATAAAGTTGGGTATGACTCATCGATGTAAAACTATAATAAAATTGCATATTTTTATCCCTCTCCCCAACTACATCTGGCCATAAAACATAAATCTGCTGTACAATTCATATTAGCGCACTAAAACGTGTGTCGCGATTAAGAAGCAGTACCTGTCACTCCTGTCATTCTTTGAAATTCTTGTTTATGCGCTTTTGCTTTACTTTTTATAAAAAAAACAGTTTTTTTCAAAACTATCTATAACTTTTACAGTGAATTATCGGTAATTTGGTACCATTTTTACATAATTTATATAAAATTTACAAAATTTTAGATATACTACGTAATATGTACCTTAAATCTCAAGCGCAGCTCGTAGTTAGGAACGTGCTTAATTATTTTGAACGGGAACGTGACAATCAAGGGGCACTCGTTCCATTTGAATCTGTTATGCAGGTATGTAGCACCAGCTAAACGGAGAAAAAGTACGAAAGTCCGCTGAAGTTGATGACTATGTGAAGGATGCTACAAAGAGAAAAATTTATGAAATGCATTCATAATGTAAATACAAACCTGCAAGACATATCTAGTACTATACCTGTTTTGTAGGTATGTTACGCTGGAATCATTACAAAAAGAAGTAAGGAATAGATGAGTTCTCGATTTCAGTAGATCAAGTTTAAGACATCTCTTACATTCCATTGGCTTTTCATCTAAAGTAGATGATGGTAGGTTTACTGGAACAATCACATATTGTTGCCAATCATGAATGATTCTTAAGAGAATATTACAAAAATAAAGAAGAAAAATTATACAATCCTATATTCTTAGATGAAACTTGAATTTACAGTCGAGGATCGCACAAAAGAAGCTGGCATAACAAATCTAAGAAAAGCGTGAAGAAGAAGCCAATGGGCGAAGGAAAAAGGTTGGTTGTAATTTAGTTATTACATTATAATTCCTAATAAAATAACTGTATTTTTTAGATTTATAGTTGTTCGTGCAGATAATGAAGATGGATTTATTTCCGATGCTTCACTTTTGTTTTCTACAAAGTCACATAGCGCAGACTATCATGGAGATATGTGTGCGGAGTTATTTACCAAATGGTTTGAAAATAATTTAATTGCAAACTTAAAAGAACCATCTTTAATTGTAATGGAAAATGTTAGTTATCATTTCAAACTTCTAGAAAAAATTTCAAATAATTCATCTAAGAAGAAAGAAATATGTAATTTGCTATTAAAGCACAACATAGCGTATGAACCTAGCATGTTTAAAAAAGAATTACTGCAATTAGTTGCAGATAATGCGATATCAAAGGTGTACGAAATAGATGAAATAGCACACAAGTGTAGACAAAGAATATTCGGTTACCACCATATTACTGTCAATTTAATCCAATTGAACCGGTGTGGGCAAACTGCAAAGAACACTACAACAAAAATATAGGAAGACATAATTCCAAATGGATGGAACCCTTGCAACGAATTCATGGGGCATATTGGCAGAAATGCATTAAACATGCCGAAGTGTCTTATGTTAGAATGGTGGGAAATTGAAAAACATTTTGAGGTTGTGCAACCATTAATTATATCTGTTAACGATTCCACTTCAGAAAGTGACACAGATAATGAATAATTTTTTTTCATTTAAATGTTTGAATTTCAATGTAATATAAATATTCTAATTTTTACATCACATATTGATAACTACAATAGGTGGACTGAATACATGTACTGATTTATGTAAATTGATTTTCATTTCACTTGGAGCAATATCAAATCTATTTAAAGTATGTGTTAAATTAAATATTAAACATCTATTATTTCGTTGAACTTCGAACTACATTATACTGTACACCCTTTCTTCTACAAGAATGAAATAATCACAAATGTATCGATATTTATGTTATCGTAACGTATTTACATGAAGTATATCGATTACAAAGCAATAATTAGGCTTCTAGAAAGATTGTTATAAATCTTGAGAATAACAAACTAATTGCAACTTTTATTAGTTTTTCCACCTGAAACAAAACGAAGTATTTGTTTACTTACAAATATATAGGTTATGTATTATGATGGTATGTAATTATAATCAAACCATGTCCTAAATTATAACAATTCACTGTCGCAGCAAAATATTTTTGGCTCTATCAATAAAATAAGTGGATATAATGGATAATTTTTCTAGTTTAAAATATAAAAAACATTCAATAATGTTCAAGTTTCTTTGACATTTTATGGAAATATATGTGGAGACATGTGCCGATCATAATATTAACTAAAATATACTTTGTTGATTTAATGAAGAGTTACGTCGCCTAAATCTTAGTTCGTGTAATTTTAAGAATGAGTCATACCCAACTTTATTTGAACCAAACTATATAAAATTCAATTTAATAACCAAATCAGCCACCAGAAAAAAATTGTACATTCCATCTACACAGAGATTTTTGGTAATGATAAGGGATATTTAAAATATCCTTTTTACATTTATTTTAATTTTGTTTTTTCATTTTTTTAGTTTAAAAATAAAATTCTCCAAATGTGTAAAACTGTCAGAACTGAAACCTTTCTACACTAACCTCCAAATCGGCATCAGTTGTGTCCGGATTTATATGCATGAAAAGGCAAAATATTCCACACGTTTTATTATATCAAAAACAAGAACACATATTCGAAACCTAACTTAATTGTTATTACAGAGACAAACTAGACACATCTCTAAATGATCGGGAGTAAAATTCTGCTGTCTATCTGACAATACATTTTTATACCTAGAAAACCACCTTTCGACGTCACAGATAGTTACAGGGGCATATTTGTATTGGGCTAATTCTTCTACTGAAATAGAGACACTGTGGTTACGAGATTCACTTAATATTTTTGCAATCCCACTTAACACCAAAAATCCCTCATTTTTTGAAGAACATTGCTTAGTTTATCATGTGCTTTTGCCTGGGGCATCTTGTAATTTTTATTTTAAATGTTTTATTCTCTCCCAATTGTTCACAAGGAGCTCACCAGATGCTTATAAAGCCTTGATCATTTGTACCAGAACTGTAAAATTATAACAATTTAAAAAAAAATTTAAATTTCTACTTCCTCTCGGATGTCACCATAAACAAAGAGAAATTGTCGCTTAATTAAAAAAGATAAATTTCCATCACGGTTTAGCTCAAAGGTACATTACTTACGAAATTTATTGTAGATAGAGATCACTTTTCTTTATCAGGCCATAACATATAATCAGTAAGCATATCATTAGGGGCCACTCAATTTTAATAAACAATACGGCATCTGTATTTATTTGTATATTTCATAGTATACAAAATAATATTCGCTGATTAATTTCAGCATAATAGCAAATAAAATAGTACTTAACTTTCCGCAAAGCTTTACGACAGTAAACTACTTATTAATTGACACATAAACTATACCTAACATATCTTTACATAGAATTATTTCAAAATTAAAGATGATTGAAACTGTATAACCTCAATGTAATAACCAAGTTTAATTTAACCTACATCAATAAATATAACTGAAGTAAGGTCATGTACTCAAACGTTTTTATCTCAGAAAACATTAACCGAATTCAACTGTTTTCTTTGCATAACAACCGTATTAAAACTTCCGAAACAATATTATAAATCAATTCATCTAATTTGTCCACTTAATAAAACTCAATTTACACTAAAAAGGATACGTACTTACTTGTTTCACACTCAAAATAAAGTTAATACATTATATTGAAATGAATTGCTACCGCGAGCTTCATTTCTTGACGATACGATAAACACCAGGTAAGATAAGCCAATCTCAATAAGGTAAAGGTAAATGTAATGTATGCTCCAACCAAGGCAACCAGCACAGATGTTGTGGCTACTAAATCAGGCGTAACGACTGTCTTCATATTTAATGATACAAAAACAAATAACAAATTGCATCATCCAAAGTACTATATGTACGCTATTTAGCCTCGTGACGTCATTCGACCACGATTCTTCATATGGAATAAACCCATATATCATCAATTACAAACGATACGAAATTTCGTAGCTCAAGGTAGGGTTTTTTTAATACAAGGGAGGGTTTCCACTATTAAATATAATAATTAATACAAAAAAAGTAATTAAAGCAAGACAACTTAAAATACATGCAGGCTGCAAGATAGACGGAACGGAAATGAACTCAGATTCGCCTTGCGCATAAAACAAAATTGATGTGGCTAGATACCCATTATAGACGATAAAAATATATACACGCGTATTCGTAATTATATATACTAAAGGGAAAATATCGACCATCAAAATTTAATTATTGAAAGAAAAAAAGATGCCTAAATATACCCAAATAATGTAAATAATAACACAAATTCAACAGTTGCATTAAGGTAGCGGTAGCCAAAATTGACACGTTACAAAGTTTGCAGTTATGTATTCTAACGAGATCTGGATTTCCGGATCTCTCAATAAATGTTGGCTAGCTGCAGCAGATGACGTACGAAAACTGCCCACAACCTAAACATGACTTAATTAAACAATAATCTCAAGAATAAAAATACCTCCTTTACCGCATTAAAATGGATCTGATAAATATTTGCAGCTTCAATCCGAGTCCCCCATCGCGTAATTATTGGTTCTGGTGGTAATGGAATGTTTGGTGGGACATTTTGAAGCATGCACTTTTCGGAGAATGGTGCCTTTAAAAATACTTTCTTTGTGTTAGAAATTTAACTATTTACTTTAGGGTATTCGTTTATAACATCTTCGGCAACTGAATTTAATCTATGGGTTAGGCAGGTGATGTGAATTAAATCTGGATAGAATACTTTTAAACATTTCCCGGCTTTCAACATGTAAGCGACCTTGGCAGTATATAAAAGCATCAGTTCCAATTCCAATTGATAGATCACGGTACACTTAAACACGTTACTAAATGTACCTTGCTATGGGCGTAAAAATAAAATTTAATCTAACGTAAGGAACTGTTGACAAATCTGGCGATAGTGTCGCTATTTGTTCTCTTTAATACCTTCGAGGTAAGTACATGGGTCAAGGTTCCCAACAAGTAAATTGGCAACTGCATTTCCCCTTACATCCATTGTGTCGTCAATGGAAATCCAAATATTTCTATTCCTACATTAGTGCGATTTTTTCTATTTGCTGTAACATGTATAAATTTATTTAAATTACCTGCAAACTTTACTTTGTCAAATCCAACTTGACAAGATTGTAACATCTACTTAAATAGTTTTTGAGATCACATGGAATTTGCCTTTTCCAATATTTTTCCAAAAATGTTTTAAATAAGCCGTTTTCTAGTTTGGTCCATGGAATATTGCCACCAAAAAAGCCTCGCACATGCCCATTCCAGTCCCATATCGGGACTGGAAAGGGTTCGGGCAGTTTATGATTTACGTTGTAGGTGACCAACTAAGAATGCGAGGTACTGTATCTGGGAAACTATCCATCGTAGAAGCTTGCGCAAAAAAAACTAAAACGGCCAATACAAAAGCCTGGAAAATATTTTCAAGTTTCTGAAATGGCCGCTAGGGGGCGTAACTGCAACCTTGAATCTAAAAAAGTGATGTTTCTATCAATTCTGCTATATTAACCTAATAAAAAAATAACTGATCTTTGAAGTCGAGGATAATCTGAACTTTTTTTGTTTGGCACTTTTTGGCGTATGTATAAAAATAAAGTGGTGGGGGGTATTCAAAGTTTCCTTAAATAACCCCCTGCATCTTCGAAACGGCTAAGCCGATTTTAACAAACTTGGGTGTGTTGAAATGAGCTATTCTTGGGCTACAAATGTTAAAATAATTGAAGATTTGTTAGTTTCACATGTCGTCGCTAGAGGGCTTTGTTCGACATTCCGACAGAAACGGTTAATTTTCGCAAAAAAATTAAATGCATTGGTATGACTTTTTTTTCATGAACAAGTAGCTAAATGATGCCTAAACAAGCTCACGAAAACTGCATCTCGATATCTTGTTCCTAACCTAAAATATCGGCCAAAGAAAACTTTATACCAAAATCCCTTAAAAATTTTTATTTTTTTTAACTTTATTTTTCTGGAATTGTTTCTGTTATGTAAGTTGTGGCCCTAAAAGGGACCGATTTAAAGGAGGAAAGTTTTTAATGCCCACGTAAATGCTGACCATCACTCTGTGCATTGCTGAGGCCTCTTATGGGTAGACAAAACTGCAGCTTCAATTTCGGCTCTGAATAGGTTACCTAGAAATTGCGATTTTAATGTTTGTAAATTTAGTCACCAGAATAAAATCACCTTTTTTGAAATTACTACGGCCAAGTAAGCAATGCTAAAAGTTATACGAAACGCATATTTTTTGTTTGTTTAAATGCATATTCACTATGGATATATACGGAAAATACAATTAATAGAAGCAGGCAATGGAAACAGATACCTAAACAAAACATACATAATCCTCAAATTGTCAATACTTTCGCGTTACTTTGAGTAATTTTTGTGCTTTCAAAATGCGTTTTAGGAATAATGAAGCTGTTGATATGCTTGCGGTTTATTCTCAATGTCTTCAGAATGCCGCAGTAGCTAAAAGAATTTACGTGGCTCGATATCCAAATCGGCGTCCGTGCGATGTAAGAGTTTCTCCCCGATTAGTAGCGAGTTTACGAGCCAATGGCAGTTTTCGGCTTACGTTTGAACGGCAAAGAATTGGAAGAACACAAGAAAATATTAACCGTGTACTGGGCTATATTGAACGAAATCCTCATGTTAGCGCAAGAGCATTATCCACTGAGTTGGGCATATCACGGACAACGGTTCAAAATATTTTGAAGGACCATAAGTAAGTTCTAATGGCCATCAAAATATATAGGTATTCGTTTAAACTTTTTTTAATTACTTTAAGAATGCACACATATCATGTCGTTTTGCATCAGGCCTTGAAAGAGGAAGATTTTGATCGAAGGTTAGACTATTGCCATTGGATGTTAGGCATGATACGCCTATTTAGAGAATTTTTATTTCAAATTCTTTGATCGATGAACCTACCTTCAGTAGTGACGGGAGAATCAATCTGCACAATATGCATTATTGGTCTACAGAAAATCCCCATTAGTTGCGTGAAGTTCAACGCCAAGGACGTTGGAGTTTAAATGTATGGTGTGGCATACTAGGAGGTAGAATTATTGGGCCATATTTTTTCGAGCAACCCCTAAATAGTAATGTATTTCTTGACTTTTTGGCCAATCAACTACCGTTGTTATTGGAAAATATGCCTCTGGAAACAAGGCAAAAATTGTTTTTGCAGTTGGATGGTTGCCCAGCACATTTTGTTATTAATGTGCGAGAGCATATTAATGCAGTATTTCAACAGCGGTGAATTGGAAGTGGAAGTCTGTTTCCATGGCCTCTGCGATCGCCAGACTTAACTTGCCTCGATTTTTATTTATGGGGGCGCTTAAAGGACATCGTGTTTCGGACTCAACCTACTACTCGAGAAGATATGAAAAACCGGATTCGTAACGAAATACGTAACACACCGAGAGCCGAAATTGAAACTGCAGTTTTGTCTAGTTATGAGAGGCTTCAGCAATGCACAGAGCGTGATGGTCAGCATTTCGAGCATTTATGGGGGCATTAAAAAAATCTTCCTCCTTTAAATCGGACCTTTTTAGGGCCACAACTTATATAATAAAAACAATTCCAGAAGAATATAGTTAAAAAAAAATAAAAATTTAAGGGATTTTCGTATAAAGTCTTCTTTGGCCGATATTTTAGGTCAGGGACAAGATATCGAGATGCGGTTTTCGCGAGCTTGTTTAGGCATCATTTAGCTACTGGTTCATGAAAAAAAGCCATACCAATGCATTTCATTTTTTTGCGAAAATTAACCGTTTCTGTCGGAATTTCGAACAAAGCCTTCTAGCGACGACATGTGAAACTAACAAAACTTCAAATATTATAACATTGTAGCCCAAGAATAGCTCATTTCAACGCGCCCAAGTTTGTCAAAGTCGGCTTAGCCGTTTCGAAGAAACGGGGTTATTTAAGGAAACCTTTGAATAACCCCCACCACTTTATTTTTAGACATACGTCAAAAAGTGCCAAACAAAAAAAGTTCAGATTATGCTCGACTTTAAAGATCAGTTATTTTTTTTTATTAGGTTAATATAGCAGAATTCACAGAAACATCACTTTTTTTGATTCAAGATTGCAGTTACGCCCCCTAGCGGCCATTTCAGAAACTTGAAAATATTTTCCAGGTTTTTGTATTGGCCGTTTTAGTAAAACCTTTTTTTCCGCAAGCCTCTACGATGGATAGTTTCCCAGATATAGTACCTCGCATTCTTAGTTGGCCACCCAGTACATTCTGTTTATGAATCGTTATTGATCCACCAAGTATTTTTTCTCACTTCACAACTTTAATGAATATAGTAAAATACATAGAATATGAATAACAGATATAAAAGTAATGTTATGTAATTTGTACCTGTTTCGAAAAAATTGACAAAAAGTGCTTTTTCTATCGGTTAAATCGGTGTTCTTCATTTTTTATCCACTCGCGGATTTGATCACTTTTATTAGCTTGTACCTTAGGCATATTACCTTACACTTCTTAGAGTAATCATAAAGTGGTTTACTAATACATTTTTATAACAGTTGCATGGTTTACTGTCCCTTTGGCGCCTTAACGTTTAAGATACCCATCTATCATCGGACAAAACTTCAAACATACACGTATATTTTTACTGCAATAAAGCATCGTAAATTTTTATAACACGAGTCTTCGAAGAATTTCCTAAAAGAGACCAATAACTTCATAAATTAGACTTTATCACTAATAAAAATATAATGTATGCAACATATTAAAATGTATTTTACATATCAGTAAGTTTGTTTCATGGTAATATAATTCTTAATTTTAGAATATACGACCTTGCAGGTATTCCTACAAATTAAATTTTCCCATAAACGCGTAATCTTGAAAAAACTATAAAAACTAATTTACTTGCTAAAGAAGCGTATTTATTACAAAATCGTCAATTAAGTACGTCGATATTCTAGGAAAAATCTTAACTGACGTACACCAAAAACAATATTAAATTTTATTCAGG
This sequence comes from Vesta saturnalis, assembly GCA_036346205.1. Lineage (NCBI taxonomy): Eukaryota > Metazoa > Arthropoda > Insecta > Coleoptera > Lampyridae > Vesta > Vesta saturnalis. Next base: position 2,429,552 of record JARFJB010002198.1, on the reverse strand, counting down.
TCCATCAAGCAATAACAACACAATAAAGAAAAATTTAAGTCAACTGACTAGTCTAATATTTGTGTCCATTTAAAGAAACACTTATGCCAAAGTTTTTCAGTTATTGTGAACGAAAGAAGATAATGTCCACCCTTAAGCCGAGTTGACACGGGTAGTGAAGCACGCTCGTGGCTCACGCTTTCGTGGACCACGCGTAAACATTTGTGGAATACGAAATTCATCCCACGATCGTATGTTGTTTACACGGCAAAAGTGCCAGTCTTTGTCGATAGCAGAAGGTTGTGCAGTGGTGTGCCAAACATTAGGACATTATATCGAATCACAACTTATCAATCGTACTGTAGTGATGAAAAAGAAGAAACGGCGCAGATGGTGGGCGAGAGAATGGATTAAAAACAGAAACCAGTCCGGAGCAACGCATTTTGTTGATCAGGAGTTGCAATACAGCTACTCAGAGGAATTTAAAAAATTTACTAAGGATGTCTGAAGACGACTTTGTCTGTCTATTGGAATATCGATGCAAAAAAAAAGATACAAATATGAAGAAAGCAATACCATCCAAAACAAAACTTATGATAACCCTGCGTTAATTAGTCACAGGCGATAGCTTTCAGAGTTTCGAATTCTTTTTTAAAATTCGGAAATCAACAATAAGCAAATTCTTAGTTGAAGTTTTGATTAAGGAAACACATTGCGGTAATAACATTTAATGAGAAATAAATGACAAAAATTTATTAAGTATATCTTAATGATGATTGAGTTATTTTGTGTGTAACTGTCCATCGCAGCAGACAATAGCTCGCTAATCCATGTATCCTCACTTTGAGGAGAAAAATCGTGATCACCCTGACTCTGATCGTTGGATGGCGATGGTGATGAAATGGAACTCGACATTAGGGTATTTAGTTCACGGGTAATCATTTCTTGCTGCAGCCTTAAAACCTGTTCACTAGGAAGAGTCAGTAAAAGAGAAGCTAGGTATTTTCCAAAATGATCAAAATTATCATCTTTGTTAGCAGTGACTCTCTCCGAAAGTCTAATTTGTCCATTGCGGACATAGTATCTCAGGTCTTTCATTTTCTACACGTCGCTTCTTCTGTACTATGTGTTCCCTCAACGGTGGTGGTCTTTTTATTGACGTTACTGAATTGCGGAATGAAGAGGATTTGGACTTGGCTTCAGAAACAACGCAATTTGGAGACTGAAGCTCGGTAAAATGTTTAGCTTGCTGGCCAGTTGCTCAGTTGAAGGCCCCGGTTGCGGGGAAGAATCTGTAACTACAACCGCCTGTTGAAATTTAATCTCACTTTGCGAGTCTTCACCGTGATCATCATCTACGTTTGTTTCTATGGACTCCTGTGATACCCTGGACTGTAAATAAAGCAATAATAAATAAACTGAAATATTTCGAGGCTCTGCTTTTTAAAACTAGTTTTGAATCGTACGGTTGTATAATGAAATGATATTGTCTAAATATAAAAGCTGTCTAAAATGTTTATGTCCTTCATGAGGTACTACAATATAAAACTATTAAATATGTCGTATGTTTTTTTAACCTTAGTCTGTATAATTTATTACCTTTGTCTACAAGTTGAATGTTAAGTTCATGTAAGTGAAAGTAAATTTGAATTTTTTTCGTAACATTTTTTATCATCGGAGCCATTGACGGGAAACACATAAAATCCCATCTAGAAGTGGCTCAGATTATTTCAACTACAAAAAGGATCACAGCATTATTTTGCTCGCCTTGGTGGACCACGACTATTGTTTCACATACGTCGGTGTAGAAGCGAAAGGGAGAGCTTCAGACGCTGGCGTTTTTGCCAACATTTCGTTATTTGAAGCGCTAGATCACAATTTATTGGATATACCCAAAGATGCGATGATAGTTGGCGACGATGCCTTCCCTATAAAACCATATCTTTTAAAACCATGTAGTAAATGGAATTTAACGCGAAAAGAAAAAATCTTTAATTATCATTTATCGAGGGCGAGACGAATTTCGGAAATTGCCTTCAGTATTTTAGTCAGAAAATTTCAAATATTTAAGAGACCTATCGACTTCAAGCCAGACAAGGTTGACAAGATTGTTATGGCTTGTTGCTCCTTATATAACTGGTTACGAAAGACGAATAATGCCCATATTAATCCTGGCCTTGTGGATGAGGACGATTTCAATCCACTGGAAACATGCACAGTATGGTGGCCTTTTGCCCATGCAGGAAAGATCACACAATAGAAATCCGACACGAGTGACATCTCAGAAACGTGACCAATTTTGTCCCTATTTCAATGGAGGAGCCGTTCCATGGCAATGGCGAATGATAGAATAATAGGCTATGTACATATTATCACACAATACAGGTTGTTTCTTCAATATAATTATGCAATTATATGATCTTGTTTCTTACAAAAACTTAAGAAATGGTTAGGTAACAGTCTGTACCAATAAAATATGTATTATTTCATACTGTACTGTAATATTGGGTTTTACGGTAGAGTGTAGTCAATAGTAAAACATATTTTTACGGTAAGGTAGGATTTCTACGGAACTCAATTCAAAGCTGGCTTTATTGAATTCATAAACTTCTTCTCGGGTGAGAACTTGTGCTTGTTTAGCCTGGTGACCAATTGAATGATGTTTTAAAAATGGTGTCAATCTTGCAAATGTTGGAATATCAACATTCTCAAAGACAAGCAGCATTGATTTTACCACCGAACATTTGCTCCACAAAGAAGAATCGCAGTATTTGTTGGACTAGAAATGTAACAAATTGTACTAAACCTATGTATTTAAAACGGAAAAACTACTCACCAGATCATATAAATATGCCAGCATAGCTTCCTCATCAATTATTTTCACTTCATGTTGCCGCCTCCATTAATTAAACAACTTATATTCTTTATTGAAACGCTCCTCAGACTTGAGGGGAATAAGTTTTGCTGTGGCTGTTTTGCTTTTTTCTAAAATTTCATCAGAATTCTTCATATTTTCATCACACTTTTTACCTTTTTGACTCATCGCAAATTGTAAACAAACAATCCTAGCGTCCCTAGCAACCCCGCTAACCACTATAATGATTCATTTTTGCTTGATGCGGGTTTGAACCAATTCATTTTTTATTGGTTCTTCTTAATTTTGAATGAGTTTCAGTATGAAATAAAGTACGTTACATTATTCGTCCGGTGCCCGGATATTACGTACTCATTACGCAAACAAATTCTGACTCGGCTTCGCCTCGTCCGAATTAATTACTTATTCGTCCGTAATATCCGCTGTACCGTACTTATAACGTAAATAACTATTTTAGAATTATTAATTATTTGTTACTTACCAAATTGGACTGTGTAGCTCGCGACTTTACATATGGCCTTAGAAATGCGTCCGTTTCTTTAAACCATACTACGTTTGGTACATATATCTTTAGTAGAAATACCACTTTTTGTACTTGCAGCTATTTACGTAGGAGCCTGTAAAATCTGGAAAATGCAATTAGTTGGGCTGCTGCAGCGCGCGTTTCCCTTTTTTTATATCCATCATCTGCAGCATAGTGAACGTTCACTTCTGTAGTATTCCAAGAATTTCAACGTTTCTGCGTCGCTCATTCGTAGATTTCCACCCGCCACTTTGTTACATTTTCAACGGTAGACTGCTTTTCACGACTGGATCTAGGATTTGGTTCGTGAAATATCAAACAGGTTTGATTTTCTTATTCACGATCGTGAAGCCTTTCGTATCAATTCGTTTCCATCCTTCTTTCACTACTTTGCTGTTGGCATTACGCGTGGTCCACGAAAGCGTGAGCCACCAGCGTGCTTTACTACCCGTGTTAACCCGGTTTTATTCTTGGTCTAGCCGACCCTGCACGGCGCTGCCCGTAACGAATTCAATACCCGTGGATTAACCCACTTTGAAACTCCATTAAAAGTCAACACTAAGCTACATATATTTTTAATACAGTTATTTTTGTTATTTTGATCAAATATAAAACATAGCGGATACCCTGCGTGTTCTACTATGCTAATGAAACCTAGCCGTATCCGGGGAGCGTTGCTGCGTCGAAAGATTATGAGGGCACTTGGGGGCCTCTATTTAAAACTTAACCTTCGCGATAGTGTACTCAATAACTTCCCAAAGTTTCATGGCGATCAGTTGGATGGTTTCAAAGTCTATAACGGACACAGGTAGAAACTTTTTTGCGTTTTACTTTAAATTCAATTTCTATTTAAGTTTTCGTGTTGGTGAAGACAAAAGAAAATCATATCCACCCCTCTTACTCCCTAGCCATGCTCTACCTACATCAACAATCACAGGTATCTATACAATTATATTATAAATACTTGTGTTAAATTTGAATGCACACACTTATATACCCTCGCGCTGAAAAAATACTGGTACAGCTTGTTGCTATAGACACTTCCAAAATTAAAATTTTGATGTAGTCACATTTTTTGTGTGTAATCGGACATCTCACGGTTGTCAAACTGGCAAATTTGATACATTAAAACTGTCACTTTGATATTTCATGGTTCCAACGCAATTGATTATGAGCCGTCAAACCAAATGCACACAGCCAAAATTTTTTTGAGCGCGATAGTGGGCTTTTGTGGACTCAGGAGACCTCAAAATGGAAATTATCTGTCTCAATTCAATTTTGAATTTTTTTTAAAAGATTACAATAACTTTCCCTTTAAGTGGGGAATAAGCAAATTTTTATCAACTTAAAAAGCTTAAAATAAAAACCTTACCGGTTTGTATATAATTTTTCAATAGATTATAATCATATAGAGTGTAAAATCTGTGGTTATTTACAAACAGACCATCGGTATATTTGCTATACTTCCGTCAACACAAAAACTCAAACTGATTTGGTGAGTGTATAAAGCGTATTTTCCCGTAGGGCATCATTTTTGAGCCTTGATGACCAGTTAACGAAGAAAGATCAAGCATTCACGAGGTTGTATAATTATCATAAAGTTTTATCAGGATCAGAAATTCATAATGGAGATCCCTAAGTCTTATTATGCAATATAAGGAATTAAATCATGGCTGCTATACCTAGAGAAACTAAATTTGTATTTAAAAATTATTATTAATTTTTTTTAATTCATAAATAAAAAGTAGGATTTGAACCTACGACCTGTACTTTGCTAGAGTACCGCGCTAACCATCTGTGCCACTGAGATTGAAGCCCCAACCTATGCAAATTTTGTCGTTATGTATGTAGAACTGATGTAAATTCTAAATATAATGTGAGTACAATCAAATTACTTATATTAATGGAATGTGAACCTGCAATATCGCAAAGTACAGATCGTAAGTTCAAATCCTACTCGGAGGTAAACTTTTTATTTAGGTATTTAATAAAATTAGTAATAATTTTTAATTACATATTTACCTTTGAACTTATTCGTTCATAACAAAACTTATAATAAATTTGTATTGATTCATTTCTTTTAATTTCCACTTTTTATGTCGTATGTTTCCATGGCATCATAGATATTTGTGATGGTGAGAGTTTTAGTTTTCCAATTTTCGGATGTTAAATACCGTTAATTGGTACAGAAAATTTTTCTTTGCAAAAAAAACTTAATACATTTTTGCTATAAAATGATCTGGGGAGCCAATAATCACATAAGGATTTTGTATTGAAACACCAATGATTCGTTGTCCCAAGTCACCATTACCACCGTGGCTGAGTCGAGGAATTTTGCAATCTTTTTTTAACTACTAGAAAAGCTGCATAATGAGATAAAACTAATATGTCAGTTATAAAAAAATGCCAAAGAAATTTTATAAAAAATAAAAAAAATCACAGACCTAGACTCAATCAGAGGTGAACAATATGCGAACCAACAAACCTAAACTTTGTGAATACTTTTTGAAGTGATGGTAAAGACAACACAGTTTTTTTTTACTTTCCAACCTACATATACATATGTAGGATAGAAGGATTTTTTTCACTATCGCTAGATCGACTTATTAGCTCATTTTACAACTTTTGGCTAAGTTTCGCCAAGATCATGTCTGGATATCTCTGTATGTGTGTTTCTGTCTGTGCGTGTGTGGATGTATGTTAGTATGCACAATAACTCGAACAAAAATACCTACGTACTTAAAATTTCGTATTTAAGCTTGTTTGCATTTGGCTTAGAGCTGATTAGATTTTGGAAGAAATCCAGCGGGGAGGAGGGGGGGGGATTATTAGAGCAGTTTTTGATTTTTATCAAATATTTTTAAAACAACTATATATTTCAAAGATATAAAATACCTAGAAGTTTCTTTATAAAGTTTTTTAATATAATGCAAGGCAAGTCAAAAAATTAATTAAATATGAATGAAAATGGTTATACTGCATTATTGATATCTTATAGAAGCGGGCGGCCTTGGAATTTATTTTAAGTTAACAAATATATGGTAATATCTATCTGAGATGAAGTTTTAAACGTCATTATGACAGATTGTTTTTTATTTTTACAATGTTGCCTGTTTTCGTTATGAACGTATAAAGAAGAGGTTGCATAGTTACCCTAAAAAAATTATAATTCAAATTTTTTCACCAGATATGTATTACCTTCCAACCTCCATATACATATGTAGGTATAGAACGAGGTATAGAAGGTTATGCAACCGACTTTTTTTTCACTACCGCCAATTCGATTAGCTTATTAGCATTTTACAATTTTTGGCAAGGGTTTGCCAAGATCGGCCATGATGTCTGGATGTGCGTGTGTCAGTGTGTGGATGTATGTTAGTATCCATGATACCGCCAGAATGAAAACACCTACGTACTTAAAATTTTGTATTTTCATTTCGCTTGGAGCTGATTAGATTGTGGGAGAAATCTAGCAGCGAAGAGGGGGGGGCTTATTAGGGGAAATTTTTTGTTTTTATCAAATATTTCTAAAATAGCTGCATGTTTCAAAGATATAAAAATACCTAGATATAGACCTTAAACATATCCCTTAATTATGTTCTATGCAATTTTTGATACGATGCGTCATTTAGCGGTAAAAAATTCCTAAAGTAGAATTTAAGGGTCAGTTGAAATTCTGACATAGATTATTGTTTTAGGTTTTACAATGTTGCCTGTTTTCGTTATGAACGCATAAAGAAGAAGTTGCATAGTTATCCTACACCACATATAAATAAAATTATTTCATTTCTTTTAATTTTTTAAGTTAGAATCTACATGTCTTTTAACCTCTGTCTGACATGAAGTTTTTAACGTCTGTTTGACATAGATTATTGTTATTGTTTTTACAATGTTGCCTATTATAAAAGAGGTTGCATAATTATCCTAAGAAAAATGTTATTAAAATTATTTTATTTCTTTTAATTTCCATTATGTTTTATATTCCATATATATATAGGGTTGTCCAAAAAACGGAATTTCCTTTTTTAATATTTTTTCTTCGCCTATTTCATTGATTTCGGTTTTGTTTGAAAGAGAATTGATGAAGACACATCACTAACCTAATATTTTCGCAATTTGTTTAAAAAACAAAATGGCAGACACATTCAAACTCTAATTAGAGCCCTTTTGGTAGCGTTAAGCGCCTTTTTGGCAGTTCAGCCTCTGGACGGTAGGCAAATGGACGCGTACGTGAGCGGCATATTTTATGCCTTTCACTTTTGTGACGTCATTTGACCTCGGGGGTTTCCGACGATGTAATTAGGCCTGCGGATTTCCGATGTCGTAATTCAGCTTGGGGATTTCCGATGATGTAATTAGGTCTGGGAATTTCCGATGACGTAATTAGGCCTGGCGATTTCCGATGACGTAATTCAGCTTGGGATTTCCGATGACGTAATTAGGTCTGGGGATTTCCGATGACTACGCCTTTCACTTTTGACTTTGAGAAAGTTGTTTACCTTGAGAAACAGGTTTACCTTGAGAAAGTGGCCTAGGGCTTGGACTTGCGCAGGGGTTTGAAAATGTTTTAATGGAGGATCTTGTAAGACAGCTGTGGGGACTAGCTCTTGGACCTGGTGCAGCGCTGAGAAATTGTTTTAATGCCCGCACGCGCACGCACACGCACACGCACCGTCAGAATTAGCCAATAGAACCTACGTTAAAAATAATACATATCTTAATCTATAATAATACTATAAGACCTTAAACATACATACACACGTAAATGTTAGGGAATTACCCCCAACTCGTAACTTGTATTAATAAATACAGGGGGGTTGTGTCTGGTCCTCTCTGGCAAGATGATGATGATGGCACTTGGGGCAAACTGTCAGTCTCAATAGCTTGCTAGGTATAAAAAAGGCTTGCACACCCCAAGGAAATGGTGGAACTCAAACCAAGCTATCAGTCTCAATAGCCTGCATGGTAGTAAGGAAGACTTCTACAGTTTGAGAGCATTTCAATTTTACACTGCCGTTTAAATCATTGAAACTCTGACGTCAGTCATCCCTGCCAAGTTATAGTCGATAGGGGTTTTCCATAATTAACCATTTTTAGAATGTAAAAAACTCGCATTCCCCTTTCACTGTCTCCTTTAACATTTATATAATAAGGCCATTTTTTTTATATTAAAAGATGGCTAGAATGTACTACTCTATGTTTTTAATTTAAAATTAATTGCGGTCATGTAAGGGTATTTTTTAAAGAAGGCTGATTCATGCTTTGTAGCGGATAATTTTTGAACCGAGCTTGTATTATCATTTTTATGATGTGTGGTCAACCCTGGTATTTTTTCAAGTGGAGAGAAACGCATGCGGTGGCGTATGACCATTTTAAAAAATATGTGCTCAGTTTTTAGTAGATATTTAAAAAAAACCCAATTTTTTTAAAGAATAAATGTGCGTGTTTAAACAGTGGAATGTGTTTTAAGTCCATCTACGTTCAGAATTGCGGGCGCGCTATTTATTGCTTGATAAAAAAACACCTCTGCGCTTACAACTGAATATAATTCTGTATTATAAGAGTTTCGTAGCTGTGGTTTCATATTAGTTGAGTTGATTGGCCTATTTCCACGGTTTTTGATTTTTAAGCACGACGTTTCGGAAGCGGACTCTACTTCAGAAGCTTCGCGCTCAGACATATAGCAATTCAACGAAAAAACCGATGCACGTCATTAATTTATTTAGCTAGTTCCAACAAATTATTAATGCTACTAATTCGTATGCCTCCATGATTCAAAAGAAGATATAAACAATCTAGAACGTAGGGACTACTTACATAAATTAATGACGTGCATCGAAAATTTTGTTGGATAATCTATACGGACATACACACACACACAGACATACAGACATGATGGCCGACCTTGGCGAAACTTATCCAAAAGTTGTAAAATGAGCTAATAAGTCGGTTTAGCGATAGTGAAAAAAAAGTCGATTGCATAACCGTGTATGTGCAAATTGGAAGGTAAAAATTATGCTTGGAATACAGCTGTCTTTTGAATACAACTTTTAGCCACAAAGGAATAAAGTGTAAAGCATGTATAAAAATATACTATTCAAAACGTGGAACAAAATCCGATTCTTACTAAAATTTAAATAAATATAAACTAGCGTCTATTTGGTTAATTACGTTAAGTAAGAAGTTCATTATTCATTGGTACAAAGATTGTGGTTGTTTTTGTTTGAGAAAATATTTTGAGTTCTTCTCTTGAAATTTAAATCTTCATTGTATGTATTTTTAGACAGATGTTTAATAGAGATAAAGAGATTGCAAAGGACGTTAGGAAAAATTAAAGTTCAAGTGTGCAATCGACCGTGGTTGAGCTGAATATCCGAAATGTCAATGTCAAAGGGCACATAATAAGAATCATGATAACAAAAAATTGCATTGTAAGCATTTTTTATAACGTCACGAAAAATCCACAACGTTCACGTTCGCGCACGCGCAGTGATCGCACGTCACCAAGTCAAACACCCAAACATTCTTCAAATCTTCCTTATCTATTTCAAAGGACACATAAGAATTTTTCTTATTTTGTCCTTGGAAATTGTTAACAATGTTTATCTCTTCTAATCGATTGCATGTGATCACTGCTCGGGCAGTTATAGAAATACTTACTTACATCACAGTTTTTTGTTATTACGTTCCTTATTGCAATTATGTCTTGTAAAAAAGTTAAAGAAGATTTGAAAAATTTATACATAAATAAAATCAAATGATTTAAAAAAAAATCAAACTGCAAAACTGCATCTAGAATTATTGGGTTTTAAACCAGCTTGGCCATGACGCAGCAAAGTTAAAATTGAAAGGTTTTAATCAAACTAAGCTTTGAAGTTTTGGTTCTATTGTCATCCTGGAAAATAATAGTCATTTCCTGCGCAAAGTTACGCAGTTGCTTCTATTAGAATGATCTGACGTAAATACCGCATGTACTTTTAAACAATGCTGTGGAAATTGATCCATTTCATTAATAATTAAAACAAAAAAAATTCAAAGAGCACAAAATATTGGCACAGTTCTGTCAAAACAATTGCATTAGAGGAATAGCCTGCAAGAGGAAGGAATATAGGATTGTGATTGTATTATATGTAGTTATGTTGCATACATTTTGACAATCTGTGTTGAGACTGTTTGGAAGGCTAACTCTAAAATAACCCTAAAAAGTTACATATTGTCTTCACAACTGTAAGTACCTCTATTTCGTCACGAAAATCACACACACTCGTTAACCTCAGGATTTTAAAATAGTGCAGTACCTACGTTTCAGTACTTGATGATATTACATCAAACTATTTCTTGATTAAAAATTAAAAAAGATAAAGCGTACACAGAAAAAGTCACTAAAGTTTGCAATTTATTGGCCATGAAATTCCGCATCGTTTATCTTATAAATCAGCGTAAAATAATGTAAAATCACACTTGGGCAGTAGCATCGTGTAATATAACTTTATGTCTATATAGTCAATACTGTTTTTAAAATAAGAACGATCATAAAATTACGTTAACATACACCATTATGCATTTATAATTAAGTAGGTGTGAAACAACTATATCTAAGTATTAATTGAGTTAATCGGCCTATTTTCATAGTTTTTGGCTTCGCTAGCTCTCTTTGCGATTAATGATATTTTTCGGCTGTGTATCTGAGTTTTGATGTTGAGCCCGGTGGGTATTACGTTTCACGAGCTTTGCAGAGGAAGATTAGGTGGTTCTCCTCTAGCGCTAGCTTGTTCATAGTCGGAGAACGAGGGATCTCTGCAATGCATTTTATTAAGGACCCTCTATAACACTCGCGAACAACCGCCTAAAAAAAATTGATTCTTATGTAAATCGACCTGGCGGATCCGATTTTGGTGTTCGCCAGACCATCTGGAATTGCGAAATGGGTCAAAAACTCAAATTTTATGAAAATTTTTGAATTTTTATTTACCACCCTATATCTCTCTTAGTTTAAGTCCGATTAAATTGAAATTTTTAGGAGATCCAATTTAGACCTTTGTTATCATAACATACATGACAAAAATGCAAACAAATTTACGTGTCACCAGTAATATGTTTTTAAAAAGTTGGTGACAAGAAATTTGTTAAAAATGCAGCACAAATACTCGATCGAGAAAACTTTTTTGTTTTTAAAGATAGATGTAAATAGTAAGCGACAAAGTTGTAGCCAAAGAACCAAACAAACTTTTTTATTTCGGTGATTTTTTTAATAACTTATTACTTTTCTAGAAAATGGTGCTGCAATACAATACTTTGATTTCCGCGTCACGTCGCAAGATAAAAGGTTGGGTGGGTCTGGCGTATTGTGAATAAAATAATGGGTAGTTGTGAATATTCCTTAATGAAACGTTTAGGTACCAAATATCGCAAACTCTATGGGCAAGTTGTCGAGCATTTTTTAAAAATTTGTACGGCCGTCCAAATTTTATGGGAAATATGTACGAATTACGAGCGCATATATTTCCAAACTGTAAAACTGACATTAGGTGGGTAACATTAATTTCTATGGTTGTCTATGTTCTATTTTTTAAAAGTACCTAGATACATTAAATTTGAAACTTCTTGATCATTGAACTGTATTATTGATTATTATAATCGTTGGTATTTCATTTTAGAGATTTGCCTCCAATAAATGCATTTTAATTTCATGTGAAAAGGGCGTTTTTGTTATGTACGATATATAAGAGCGCTAGCATAATACTTTATATATAAACCGAAGCTAAATTATGACATAAAAATGCAAAGAAGCGAACTCCAATTGCTAATGTTTTTGCACATAAATAAATTTCTGTATCAATTTTGCTTATAAATGATAGTCATTATGAGAATGATACATTTCAATATATCTATTTTTCTAAGGGGGTCAAATGTAAAATAACTATCAGTCAAATGACCATGACGGAAAAGAGAGTAATTTGATCTTTTGGTTCTAATTGATAATTAAAACTTAAGTTCATTACAAAAAGCAACATTGTAAAAAGAAAATTCGTCAGACAGAGGTTAATAGATCTCTACATGCTAACCTTAAAACTTAAAAGAAATGAAATAATTTTAATTGTTATTTTTTTAGGATAACTATGCAACCTCTTTTTATACGTTCATAACGAAAACGGGCAATATTGTAGAAACAAAAACAATAATCTATGTCAGAATGACGTTTCTATATTTCGACAATAGAATATCTCCATTGAACACAGTGTTAAAATGAGCTCATTCTAACATTGTTTTTAAATGCTATAACAACGTTCTCTGTTACAGTGGTAATTTTTTTCCGTACACCAATTTGAGAATTACTGTATCTTTGGCTAAATCCCGTAGTTTTGACGTAGTTAGTGACTCTAGCGCTTCTTGGTCAGACATTTTGAAGAATGTTATAATAAATTCAAATTCGAAACTTAGTATAATATTTTTTAACGTCAAATTTAATTAATTTATTTTGACATGATTGATATATGTTGCCTTTTTTTTAAATATTAAAAATGAGGATTTTTTTAAATATCCGTTTCCATAGCAACGTACAGAGCAGTTTGAAAGTTTGCAATTGATTAATAATGTCACTTTAAAAACTTCAAAATGCCTAAAAAATAAACAACAAGATAATTTATGTAAATTTATGACAAATAATAAAGTTCCTAGTGCAAAAGCTTTATTAGAAACAGGAAAAATATCTGATGTAAGCGATTTAAGTTTATATGAAATAGTTTAATATATTAAATTAATATTTTTCAGGTTTATGTAAAGAGCATCAATCAAATTGTGAACGGACGTGACGAACTGACAAATTTTGCTAAATTAGGCCGACTGACAACTACTAGTATTTACAGCCACTCATTTGGCAATACAATTCAAACATTTAATGATCGACAAACTTTTGGCCGACAGTCGCGAACATTTGGATTTTAAGGGTAGTAGTCGTTTATTCAAAATTATAAAATCGATGGGGTACAAGATAAAACTTTTAATGGACGTACACAACTATGCGAAAAAGAAACTTCTATAAAAATATCGATAATACATATCATATTTAATCATATTTATTTAATTTTTACATTTATTTCGCTTTACCTTAAAAAACTTTACCTATGAAGAAAAGTTATGTAAAATTAAATTTTCTTTAAAAAATATGCCTACACTTTTTTTGTAAAATTTGAAATAACACTTAAATTCTACCCTGGGGAATTGTTTTGCCGCCAAATTACGCATCGAATCAAAAAATTGCATTGAATATAATTAATCGATATTTGTTAAGGGTATTTTTATCTTTGAAATATGCAGCAGTTTTAGAAATATTTGATTGCACCTAATAACCCCCCCCCCCCGCGCCACCGGATTTCTCCCAAAATCTAATCAGCTCCAAGCGAAATGAAAACAAGCTTAAACTCAAAATTTTAAGTACGTAGGTGCTTTCGTTCTGGAGTTATCGTGGATACTAACATACATCCATACAGACACACATCCAGGCATTATGACCGATCTCAGCGAAACTTGGCCAAAAGTTGTAAAATGAGCTAATAAGTCGATTTAGCGATAGTGAAAAAAAAGTCGATTGCATAACCTACATATGTATATGTAGGTTGGAAGCTAAAAATGAAAAATTCAGATTACAGTACCTCAGTCCTGTTATGCAAATGGCCAACAAAAATTTCTGTATGTCAGAGTGGTGAATGTGTAGCACCTACCTATATTTCTTAAAGACGAATAAATTAAACACGTTTTTTAGGAATTCTTACATACAACCTTCATTAATTTGGTTACAAAACGTCATTTTTAAAAGAAACATGAAAACGACATTTATTTCGGTAACTTAATAAGCTCGACAAAATAATTAGTGCTAATTTTCCTGAAAAATAAACTGATCACAAAATACGTCCGTAACGGTTGCGTCAATAGGAAAGAACGTTTTAAATATTAATTAATATTCACCACCATTTTGCATACCGTTAATTTTAAAGTTAAATTAAGCTAAAAATCCATAAGTTTAAAAGGCAGTGAATATGGTGTAATAATATTGTATGTTTAAGCACCCGACCAATGTAATGGATTTTTCTTAAAAACCGTTTCATTTAACTACATGAATAATTGCGTAATCATATGTTGATGTAAGTCCTACAAAGATGAAAATGGTGTTTTCTCGTGAAGACAAACTCTTTATAGCACTTTAAAAAATTAATTCTTGCCTTATTATTAATTACCACGTTAATTAATCACAAGATCCAATTCGTTCGTAATTACACCTATAAGCTATTAAAACTGGAATTGCATTATTAGGTTATTAAATTTAGATAAACATAAAAAAGTTAAGACAGTTTTAAATATAGCCTACAAAATAAATAATTTATGATAGGAACCTAAAATAATATTGTGCCTAAGTTGACTTAATCCTCTTTTGGAGAACATTCTCACGCGGTTTGGAAACGTGATGGTTTAAAAGTGGTTTTTCAAAAGCTATTTTATCCTAAATAAACTTCCATGTATTTTCATTCAAAAACTATTTCTAAATCAATCACAATTTATATAGGTAGGAGTACGTATTAAATCTGTATTTGCATAAAATCGTATAAAAAATTAATTAGTTCTTGACGTTCTCATATCGAGCATGTGTTTGCTGGATATGTAATTTTTGGTTCATGCACCGTATATGTAAATTTAAATTTGATTTTATTAATATTAACCTGGTAATTCATTTGGGTGCAGTATGTAATTAACAAAAGTAAAACTCCAATTTTAAGGGTAATTTATGTAACTAGCGTAAGTAGACAACTCTCTACACTATAGTGTTTATTTCAAATTGATAAGTACTCGAGTAAAAATTGTTTAAGTTTTCCAAACTTCATTCGCGTAGAAATAAACCGCTTCTCTTTAATGACGGATGTCTTATAATTTAATTATACCTTATTTAATGATTTTTTTTTGTTTGCATATTTAATTGCATAATAATTTAAATAGTTATAATTATTAGCGTTATACATATATACTAGTAATAAAACGTTGATTGCTTTTTTGAATTAGTATACTAAATTAATATTCTTTTATAATTTAATTACTTACAATTGCTGCATAACTTAAAAAAATAATCGCAATATAAAAAGCTTCCGGTTTAATTTTACTATTTATGAATCGGCCCAAATTGATATTCAAATCTTGTAATGAAACATGTGAACTTAATATGCAGGAAATACTGTTATAAAATTTAAAACAACAATTAAAAAGTTTCTTAATTATAAAAGCCGATTTGAATTCAAAATTTTCCAATTACACTAAAAATATTTACTTGGTAAACTCTTCCTAATATTCATTTCTAAATACTATTTAATGTGTTATTGAGATGTGGGCAAAATATTGTGGTAACACGTATTTCCCCTATACTTCTTATCGTATCCGCATAACTGTAATTAATTTCACTTTATTTTATAATTGGATAATTAACAAAAGTGTATCTATATTTTTAGTTAATTATGAAATTTTGTGTAAATTTTATTTTTAAATTATATATACCATTATGAATATCCTATATGTAGTTAACATAATGAAATCGTGAATTATCTCATAATTATTTTAAATAAATATTATTATGTTTAAGTATTTTTAAAAGTGTAACTGCTGATCAAGTTTATTATAAGAAATATGAAAAAATTTGGTTTGCAGACATGAATAAGCACAAATTACACGTTTAGTAACCAATTTTTTTGTATAAGATAAAATGCTATTAAAATATTGTGTTAATTTCTTTAATTCTGTAAAAACAGAAAGTACATTTAATTTATGCACTTCAGTTGTTTGTTTTTCTAATTTTAAATTTACATAGTGATTACTTTTTTGTGATATTCCATGTTGTTTTGTATTTTGAAAATTCTAAGCGGTTAGTTGTTAAAGGCATACTCACAGAACGTAAAAATAAAAAAAAACGCAGAAAATTTTTATGGGAGTGGAAAGGTTTTTGACCGCTTTTTGTCTTTATAATAAACAAAATATAAATATTGTTTTAATTAACGATCTGAATTATTAATAATCTTGTTTAAATTCATGTTTATTTTTTTATACCCACTCTTAAATCAGTTTAAAAAAAAGAAACTTATCTAGTGAATGTAATTAGAATTCAATGTTGTGGACAACCGACCTTATTTATACAAATTAGTCTTTTCTTTTTTGACAAAGTAATTAAAAGGAATGAATACTTTCAATTCGAAACCTGAATAAATAATTCCACGCAACTCATGCTTATGGAAATGAATTTTAAATTCCCTAGTTGCAAAATATGTGATCAACGATTGAAATTAATTAATTAGCAATTGAGGGTGTATTTAAATTTTTTCTACAATGAGTACAATTTTAAGGCGAGTAATATTTTACAAGCGAGGTTTAATAAGAGAGGATTTTCGGAATCCATTCCATTGGCTTTTAAGTGAAAACTGTGATTCTTATATTTTATGATCTCCTAATACGCTGTAACTGTTTTATTTATTATTATTATCAACTAATTAACAACGTCCGTTGTAATACTTACCTAATGCAATGGATGGTGTTAGAAATTTGCATTTCTAATATTAAAATTGGAAATTTTATTATTGTGGTGGTTAAAATGAAAATAATAATATGGAAAATTTTTCTCGTATGAGATCATATCTGTTTTAATAAAATTTTTAATTTAAGATGCACTTTGTATCATCCACATTTGTAAGTATGAAACTTTTAAATGTCGCCTGAAAATTAATCCAAAAAAAGTGGCACTAAAAATCACTTCACTG
This sequence comes from Vesta saturnalis, assembly GCA_036346205.1. Classification (NCBI taxonomy): domain Eukaryota; kingdom Metazoa; phylum Arthropoda; class Insecta; order Coleoptera; family Lampyridae; genus Vesta; species Vesta saturnalis. Next base: position 2,412,388 of record JARFJB010002198.1, on the reverse strand, counting down.
AAAAACACATAATCCAATTAAATCACTTTTCTACACTTGTCTCTCTCCTCCTTGATTTAAAGAAAACACAAGGTAATCGGGGCACTAATGAAGAACAAACACAATTCGAATTCCAATTTTATTGATTGGGAATGCAGAAAAGAAACTGCTGATGATTCTATAAAAACATTAACACGTTTTATTCATATTTTATAAGCGTATTTTGCCTATGACTAGCTGTACATTATATATAGCAATACTTTATACATATTCACAATTTTTTTCGAATTGGACAAGTCCAATTGTTTTTTTTTAGTTTTTTTAATATATATACACTTGATAGATATTCTTTGGTCTAGCTATTTAGCCATAGAGAATGTATAAGTTATAAGTCAGATCTCATGCTATCGGTGCCGTTTAAATATTTAATACAAAAAAAAAAACTTGCGAGCCAAAAGCCTCCCAAAACTACTCTATACGAAGGGCAACTTGATAAGATTCCAGTCTAAAAAAATAAAGTCTCAAAAGTTGATTAAAAATGTTCTTGTCAGTACCTTTTCGGGATTTGACTACGCTTTTATGGCCCTCAAATTTTTTACCGTTTAATTTTTGTACATAGACTTATTTGGTATATACTGTGCTATCGAAAGAAACATTACTATCACTAGGACTTGTTTACTAAGCTACAAATTTGACACATTTTTTCCATTGAAAATTAAAGATACAGAAATAAAAAAAAAAACGCTAGTGGAAGTAACATTTCCCAAACACGTTATATGGCAACAGTAACTTAACAGAAGGAAAAGATGATCCTCTTTAATACAATTCAAAACTAATTATAAACTAAGATGCGATCCTAGCAAGTCTGCTTTGTACAATTAAGAGACGCCTGCAATCTACGACTGATTTTTTTTTTAATTTTTGGTTTTGTGGAATAAGTTATGAATGCCATTAATGGCGTAATAACATTTAACATTAACAAGCCTAAGTGGACATTGACAACTTTTATAAATAAATTTGGTGGATACCGACCGACGGTAACTAAACATGTCACCTTTTACAAGTCGATAAACATACATTTTACAGTTAGCATTTTCCAATTAAATCTAAATCGGCCCGTAATGAGTTCTTAATATAAGCGTCTTTTTCCGGAAACATGCAGAACGTTTTCGCGAATACGTAACAAAAGAGCATTGTGCATTGTTCTCTACTATTGACTTTTTTTCGAAAAAACAAACTCTAATTCTATTGTTCACAGAATTGCTGAATTAAATAGTAAAACACCTACTTAAAGATGTCAAATACAATGGAATTATATTATGATGTAGAATGAATTAATAAATCCCGTCAGTTCAATAAATAATACTATAAGAAATACGTTTTTTTCTCAATTTGAAATTCCTACCTAAAACTAGTGAAAGACTTTGGGACAGACTTCTAAGAATTTGTTTTCTTTTTTTAAATTTTTTCATTAAAATTCGAAACTAATCAGTTCGCGCACGCTTACAGCAAGAAATCTGGGACCTTTTTAATTTTGATAGCATGATTTTTTTTTTACTTATGCAGTCTGACCAATACACATTTTGTCGCACTGCGCACAGACACTTTTGGGAAATACACGTTACAAAATAGGAAATTTGGCGACAAATATGAATCTGTGTCTACGCTAATAATTTAAATCTTTAAACACGCGTCGATTACATTACCTAGCTATTTTATCAAATCTAGATTTACGTGACATTTTTACGAAAAAAGAAATATTTCAAAAGCTCATTTGTATGCACTTCGCTGATTACAATTTACATTCTCCCGTCGGAAAGATGAAGCGGTCCGAACGCGGCGTAATCACACAGAATTCCCATTCGTCCTAATTTAAATATCTATACGAAGTTTTGGCCTATATAAATATAAGCATTTGTCGCACTACAGACAGACAGTTGAATGAATTACGTGTTACAATTAATTATTAATGAAATCGTGTATACGTCTTTTTCTCATACTATGTAATGTAGTAATGAATCGTAAAAAACTAAAGGTCAGAGGAATTAAATAAAAAAAAAACATAGGTCGCTGGCTGCACAGCTGTTGGATCACTACCACGCCCGGAGCCGGACGCCTGCGCACTTCCGTTACATTATACACTATTATCACAAAAGTTCCGTATCACATCACAGCGATCACACATTATAACAAACTTGCTGAATCTGTGGGAACGTGGAGGCTATGGGAATGGCCGAGCTAACGTACGGGTGCAGTCTATGTGCCCGGAGATACTGTCGATATTTACCCGAAAGTATATGTTTGTCTTCAGGTCTGTCGGGTGACCGATCAGGGTCTGTCCAATGACCGGAATCGCCAGATCCAGAACTATATGTAGCACAACCCGACACCATCGCCGCCGCCGTCGCTTCCCGTTTACAATAACTTTGTTGCACTGCTGCGGCCGCCGATATTGGCACTAAAGGGGGCATCGGTTCCCAAAGCTGCTGTTGGTGATGGTGGTGTATATGCTGCTGCTGCTGTTGTTGAGGTGGTTGTTGTTGCTGCTGTTGTTGGTGATGTCTTTCGGTGGCTGCGGTTACGGTCGTAGCGTATTGTATAGGATATTGCGCTGCCTGCTGAGGAATTGGTTGTTGCTGTGTTCTCACCACTCTTCTTTTTGTAGCGGACGGCTGTCGCGTCGCTTGCGGTAAATTATTAACAAAAGGACTTCTACGTTGACTTTCAATTTTCCGGAAGTAACACGGGTGGATCATTAACAACGGTTCGTTTCTTACACCTTGCGGAGGTTTCGCCTGATTCGGAAGTTCGTACTCAACACTGCAATCGACGTGAAGAGGTCGCGAATAATCTTTTTGAACAGGCACTTGCACAGTTCTAGAAGTTGGAGTTGATAACTCGTATGAAGGATAACAAGTTTCCATGGCTGTGCACACCGAACGAAGTTCGGTACTCGACTGGCGCTTCTGAACTTGGATGTAGTGCGCCGACAATTCTTCCGAACAGTGGGGGAAGGAAATCGATGTTCCCAACATTTCGACTGTCTGCGAGTACGTCTGTGCCGCGTATACGTCATCCATAGCTTCGTTTATATATTCCTCGTATGTACGTATGTAGCAATCAACGCTTTGCTCCAATTGTGTTCGGACGACCGTCTTTCAAAGAAAAAATGCGTAAACAATCAATCTCCCCTCCTATTCGCGTTACTCCCATTCTTGCAAATAAAAACTCATTTTTTTCTCTAATAATAATTGTAAACACACAAGCACGTGCACGTATATTAATATATTTGTAAATATTAAGCATATTCCGTTTTCACGCGTAAATAAAATCAGCAGTGACGTTCAGTTAAAATAATAAACAAAAATCAGGGCCGGCATGATAATGAAGATATTTTTACCTATTTGCCTTCCTAATTATTTGTGATTGGTGTAACCTCATTTTGTTATCAAATTTCGCATACAGGATATTTGTTAATTCCGTACAACGCCTACGTATTCATTTCGTACAATTTGTGTCGTTCTCTTTAATTAATAATCAATTGTTTTAAATAGACTTAATTATATCTCATTTACTACTAAGTACGCATTTTCCTGCGTTAACCATTTCCTTATAAAACTGAACAAATTTAACATTATGATGTTGAGTATTAATAATTTAATCTCTCCGTCGTCATTTACTTACCCCTAAATCAAAATCATTTCTCTGTTAATTATTTAAAAGCAAAAGTGCCGGAAAACTTTACACTGTAATTCTAAAAGGAATAACTTTAATTCAATTAAAGAAAAAATGAAAGCATTCTCTTATATGAAAATTTGTTCCATTATAGAACAATGCATGTTTAAAAAAAGAACTTTTGAATTTATCCAAAGTTTTTAATGTAAAATTTCAAAAGTAAGCCTTTAAGTGGTTTTTGTTGTCAACGAGATTGTCTACCCCAACTAATTTCTTTGGCATGTATTTTCACATACAAAGTGCAATTATATTCCAACACGACATACTCGATAAAACTAGCCAATATATATTTACATTCAAAATTACTCAATAAAATTAAGCATTCTTGGCAATTAAAATTTTTTAAACGCTTTGTGATGTAAGGTTACTGACTATCGCTGCGTCCTCTTTCTTCCGCCTCTTAATTAACTTATAGTTTATGTGTGTTTTAGATTTATTTAGGTTCCGTAGTTTTAGTTATATTCGAGCGTTTTATTAATTACTGAGCCTTTTCTTGACCTATTAGTATTGCGCAATACATCGAATTCTTTTATTCGCGTACCTCGTACTTTCTAGATGCATGAAGTTGTGAAAGGTTGTTATGAGGGTTGATGAGGCGTCATAAATTTCATTGGTCAATAATTTCTACCACAACTAGTTCCATTTTAAATTGTAGAACAGGAAAAAAAACTGGAACTGGGCCCTTATATTCTTCTAATTCAGTTTCCAGCAGGTTTATTAATTGCAATACCGTTTTTGATGATTTTCATTCAGATTTCCATTAAGAAGAAAAACATATTAAGTTTATTAAAATTAGTTTCTCATTTGACAACACAAACAAATTAGTCGCTTTTACAACATTAAAAATTCATTCTGTAACTCTGACTATACAGAGTGTGTACTATTTCACAGGGCTACAGTATTGGTATCTCGTAAACTAGAGTAGATAGAGAGATGGTTAAATGGGAAAAAAGTAGCGTATTTATGAAACAAATAAACTCATCAAATCAGCATTACCGTAACCAGGTCCGTATTCAAAATATTTAAAAATAATGGAAAAGACCTATTTTCTTATTTTTGTCCTTACTCCTTTATTTCTAAAAATATTAAAAAAAAATTTTAAGCTTTTCATCACAATTGAAAAATACTACACTTATACCTTTTTAGTTTTGTAATACAACGTTTCGTACCTTCAGGGCCATTATCGACATTGATTGATTGTATAAATTGTTTCATAAAATTTATCATCGATAACTACAAATTATAATTTGGAAAACTAGTATTTATTTAAACAACACATAATTTTACTACCTTCTGATATTTAAAATCTCGTATCTATATTTTCTTTTTTTAATTGAAACTCCTTTAACTGACAACATAGTCTGCAGCAATTTTACTGCAAAAGGTTTCAGCATTTACACTGATTTGAGCTAATAAATTTATTTCGTTATTTTATTAATCTGACGATCTTGGCACTTTCCTCTGTGTTTAAATACTGTATTGGTATCTCGTAAAGTACAATAGCTAGGGAATTGGTTAAATGTTGTGTATTTATCAAACAAATAAACTGGTCAAATCAGCATGTACATTTTAATAGGTATGTAACGTAAATCGGTGATTCTCAGTGGGCTGTGAAACAAAAATGACATAAATAGTTCCTGTCTATAACTGTCAGAAGTCGATTAAAGGAGTTCAAAAAATAAAAAAAAAACATAAATACCACGATTATAAATTTCAGGCGGTACAAAAATTGCATGTGGGTGACGACCTCAGAAGATTAGACTTTTGCAACTGGTTCAGTAGGCAGTCAAATATTAATGATTTATTTGGCAACACAATTTTATGGACTGATGAAACGTGCTTTACAAATAATGGTGTATTTAATAGAAGAAATAAGCATTTTTATGCTAAAGAAAATCCACATTTATAGAAGGTACTTTAAATACACAAAAATAAATCGAATTATTAGATGAATCTTTGATAAGATGCCTCTTACTCTTCGTCAAAATATCAATTACTTTAAGCAAGACGGTTGCGGACCCCATAATGCCAGACTAGTTAGTGCATATTTAAATAGAATGTTTCAAATGGGCCAATTAGTTGGCCGCCTCGGTCACCAGGTTTTAATCCTCTTGACTACTTCCTGTGGGGATACTTGAAAAATAAAGTTTACCATAATACGGTAAACAATGTAAATGATTTGCGTCAAAGAATTATTGACGCAGTTAACTACATTACTCCCCAGATGGTGTCTTCAGCAGTATATCAGCTCAAGAAACGAACACACCTTTGCTTAGAAAATAATGGTGGATATTTTAAGCAATTATTGTAGAAGTTTTGTTTATAAATTGTTTAAATAAAAAATAGTTTTCCATATTATAATTTGTAGTTATTGATGATAAATTTTATTAAACAATTTGTACAATCATTTTTCTAATTAAAATATTGGCTGACCCGGACATACTTATTTGATTTACATTTTACACACACACACAGACCGGATTTTAAAATTTTCGGATAATGGTGAAAGAAGTTCAAAACGTCCCGTATTACGAATTTCACATACTTGGTTGTATTCATAATAACATAAGAAGACCATGTGTGGAAAAAAAATCCAGATCCGTATTTAAAATAATAATGTCGATGGTGGCCCTGAACGTACGAAACCATTGCATTACAAAACTAAAAAGGTAGAAATGTAGTATTTCTTAATTGTGATAAAAATTTTAAATACACTTTTTTTAATATAGTTTGAATATGGACCTTTAACCAATTCTCTATCTACTCTAGTTTACAAGATATCAATACTGCCCCTATGAAATAGTACACACCCTGTATAACAAAACAATGAAAAATAATCTTAAAGATACTACCCTAAGAACCGGTATGAAGTTAATCCACAAAGTTCAATTTTTTTTTTATTACAATCGTTGGTTGTTGGTTATTTTCTGTCATTTGATGGCTATTACTATTTTGCCAGTTTAATGTTTAAATTTAGGCGTGAAGTTAGCCTCCAAAAATTAAAATTTTTTATTTTCTTTCTTGTAACCATTTGTTGGTCGTTTGTTTATATTCGTTAGCAATTTTTTGCCGCTTGTTGCTTATTTTAATTATTAATTTATTTTAATTAAATATTTAAATTTAGGCGCGAAATTAGGCCCCAAGTTACAATTTTTCATTTTTTTTGCTGGTTATTTGTATTTTCCAAATTAAATTTTTTCATTTAGGCGTAAAGCTTGCCCACTAAGGTTAAACATTTTCAGTTTTTTTTGTTGCAGTCGTTTATTAGTCATTTGTTTGTTTGTTGGTAGCCCCTGAAGTTATAATATTGGGTAGTATATTACTTTTAAAACATAAAAAACAAAACAATAAAAATACCAGCCAACAAATACCAACATATAATTGCAAGTAAGACAGAAATTCAAATTCCGAACTCCAACATTTAATACTAACAACCAACAAACGACAAAAAATACCCAACAAACATCAAAAAATTATTACAACAAAGAAATATTATCTGTGTCACGCCTAAATTAAATAAATTAATTGGGACAATACTCATAACCAACAAACGACAAATAATTACAAATTTTAAGCTTGGCGCGGGGGGATAACTTCACGATAAAAAGTAGCTAACAGCCGTCTAAAAACGACCAACAAACGATTGCAAGAAAAAATTTTAATCTTGGACGTTAACTTCACGCCTAAATTAGAATATTTAACTAGGAAACTGCTAATAAACAACAAACAACAAAAAATAGCAAACGACCAATAAGGAATTGCAGAAATATGAAAAACCTTGCAGGCCTAACTTTACACCGGTACCATGAGATGCACGTACACATTTGAAAAGAATCTTAGAAGTTACATATTATACCAATAGTTGTTATTTAAACTCTGAGAGCCTGCTTACTAGAATACAATTTAAAATTTCCCGCTAAAACAAAAATGGCCTCCAAGATGACGGAAAAAACAAGTTAGCCTGCAAAATTTAATTATGACTCACAATTAAATTAAAATGACGCCAGAATTTAATTATGGCTCAATTGAAAAGAAAATAGCGGAGGAATTTAATTATGACGTCATAATTAAAAAAAATAAACTGGCGGCCGCTGGAGATCTATAGCTGACAAGGGGGTGGAGACCCGAGAACAAGTTCCGAAGTCCTATACAGGGTGATACGCCCTGAGAACATGCTCCGAAGTACTATACCTGTCTTATGAAATAGTATGATGGCCCTGTTATTAGAATACAATTTCAAATTTCCCGCCATAGTCGACAAGATGGCCGACAAAATGGTTGATGAAGCAATATGGTAATACACACCCACGAAATAGTCTACTAACCACACCCACAAAATGGCCGCCACCAATCAGAAACTAGGGGGCGGAGTCCATGGCACAATCAGAAGCTGGAGGGCATGGCCAACCCTCAGGTCTTCCAATGAAAACACTGCATGCGCGCGCATTTGCCTATCTTCCAGGGACTGGACTGCAAAAGGCTCTTAATACAGCCAAAAGGTCACTAATTAGGAGCAAAAATGCCTAGGGGTTGAAAATCACCATCAAGGGGTTGAAAATGGCCCCCGAAAAGAAGCCGACCCCACCCTCGTCCTCACTCAGATCCCCCGCCCACATCACTACTCCTACCCCCACCACCTTATGGGCGTGGCTTGTCCCCACTCAATTTTGTCCCATGCTGGCCCTATTCTACTCATATTACCTACAAAATATGATAAACCATCAATAAATGAAAATGAGTGTAAATCTATTACAAATTTAAATTTGTTTAAATCTTTAATAATAATCTAAGCAAGATAAAGACATTAATAACTGTGTGGAAAAATGTATTAATTATTTAATTCGCAAGTGTACTATAGATAAATAAAATAATAAATTTAGAAAAATTAAATTCAGAAAACCATGGTTTAGTATTGATTTGTTTAATAAAATTCAGGAAAGAAATAAACTCGTAAAACTTTGTAACAAGCAACCGTTTAATACTGAATTAATATAACAAAAGAATGATTTCGTTTCTTACCTGAATGTGTAATTTAAAAGAGTAAAATCGGAATACTATAAAAAAAAAGATAAAGGAAACTGGAAACCATTGTAGAATGAAGTGGGATGTACTCAATTCATTGCTAGGAAGCAATAAAAAATAAATGAACAAATAACCTTCACCATAAAACATGTTACGATTAAGAATCGTAAAGAGATCTGTAATGCTTTATTGAAGTCACGAATATATTTGCACAGGCATTTGATAATAAAGACTATAATCCAGGAATACCCTGTTTCCATTTAAAAGCAGTAATGATTGATTTGCCATGTTTTTGACAGATACTTAAGAAGTCATCTCTAGAATAAAAAACCGCTGCCAAATTATCTACCATAATGCTTTCTCATATATGTAAATAAATAACTTCAAAGCCCACAATACCTGAATTTGAGTCATATCGGTTTTTAAACACGATAATCATCTATTTTTGATCCGCCATTTTTAATTTTTTAATTTTGACAAATGATTTATTCTTAGCGATCTTAAAAACCCCCAATACCCAACTTTCAAAAAAAATTAACACCATGAGATGCATGTACACATTTGAAAAGAATCTTAGAAGTTCATATTATACCAATAGTTGTTATTTCAACTGCACATGTCTTTTCCATTGAAAAATCAGTTTTCGATCGGCCATACTCCTTCCTTTATAGTGTACTGTCATTGAGAACAAGAACGGTCATATCATATCAAAATAAATTCTTATCAAATTGGGAATCATTTTGAATCTGCAAGACTATTTATTTATAGTCGATTCTCATTGGGAAAAGAGTGATCATATTCTTGCGACGAACTGATACTAAATTTGATCATTTTAGCTTATTGCACACCACAACATTTTAATTCGTTATATGGTCATTATGTCATTATGTTTTATAATTCATGGAGAAACGGGTGGCAATCGTACCACCTTATCTTATTCAACACCATTTCAAAATGTGATTTTATGGTGTACGTCATATTGAAAAGTCTTATCTGCATTTTCATTAATTAAAAGAATGTTTATATTGTTGAGAAAACGAGTTTTATAATTTTTTTTTTAAATTATGGTGCATTTTCATAGAGAAAAAAAAACCTTGGGAGAGTTGAAATGACGGCTACATCCATCGCCCTAATGAGCAAGAACGATATTTGTTGGTTTTGTGGTTTTAGTCGTCATTTGCGATCAAAGACGCCTAAAAAGATTTGCATATACGCCAGGCTCATTCGTTAAACTTCCAGGAACCCTGTTAATACACCAAAGTACGCAAAACGTCAATTTACGCTTATACGTTGTCGGTTATTATTTGGGACCGAAAATGCCTAAACATTTTATTTTATACCAGTTTCGGCGAGATAATCCATTGCCCCAATACAATGGTTTTGCAACCAAATAGATCCAAACATTTGCTTATGCACCAAATTGGTTGGTTAAACGACATTTTATTTTATACCAGTTTCGGCGAGATAATCCATTGCCCCGATACAATGGTTTTGCAACCAAATAGATCCAAACATTTGCCAGTTTCGCATTGCTTTAATAATCAAAAACGAAATTATATGGTTTTAGGGTTATCAATTGAGACTAAAGATGCACAATAACTGTCTTGATAGATCATTTTCGTTGGGAAAACCGCTAAAATCATTGCTTTGATGGACAACCTGGTAATTTTGGATCGTAGGTCATTATTTAGAAAGAAAGATGCACAAAAAATTGATTTTGCCGATCAATGTCTTTGGGAAACGCCAAAGTACATTTCATTCCAAAACAAGTTTTATGGTTTTCGTCATTACAGGTCTTTTTGGGAAAACAAAACAAAGTTTTGGTAAGTGAAACTGGAGTTTTATGCTTTTATAGCCAAACGTATTTCCGCAGTGTACCAAAATGAATTTTTATCTTTTACGACGTCGGCCAAAGATGACCAAACACTGTTTATGTACCAATGTCGTTAAGAAATCCATCAACACAACGCTTTTAAGAACAATAACCTAGTTTTAGAGCGTTGATAATTATTTAGAAATAAAGCATACCAAACATTTTATATAGGAATTGCACTGGAAACGCGGCTAAACGTATTGGTTTGATAGGCAAAAGGAAGATTTTACTGTTTTGGTCATGATTTGGATCCAAAGCAAATTGGTATCTTCCCGGGTAATATGGGTTAGAATGAAAGAGAGTTTCAAAGATTTTTTCTTATTGCATGAGTAGAGAGTAGAGAGAGACCAAGAGTATGAGAACTTCTGGTATGATGTAGAGAACGTGTTGAACGTATGTAAGCCAAACCAAAGAGTGATGATATTGGGAGATATAAACGGATAGGTGGCTGTATAGAGAGAACATACTGAACGCGTTCTACGAAAGTTTGGATACCAAAGAGGCAATGAGAATGGAGAATGCCTGGTGAACATGTGTGTGGAGAGAAGCCTGTTTGTATCTAATACGTGGTTTAAACATAAAAATGTGCATATGTATGCATAGCAAAGAGGTTAATCTAACAAATATGATTGACTTGGTAGTGTATGATGAACGACTTAGAAACCTGGTGAGAGACACAAGAGTAATACGCGGATCGGAGTGTGGATCTGGCCACTTTCTGGTTATATCGAGAGTGTGTTTAGGGCAAAAGTGGGCCTGGAGAAGGAAAGTAAACGTAGTGCGAACGTCCAGAATTAGGGTAGACAAACTAGTAGATAATGGTGCGAGAATGAAATACGCAGATGCTGTGAGTAAAGACTTGAAGGTGAGTGAAACAGTGTGGAACGAAGAAATAAAAGACACTGACGTTGAAAGTGCATGGGTAAGCTTGAAAAACTATTTTATCAATTGTGCCGTGCGGATATGTGGAAGAGCGACTGTAGGTAGACAGAAAAAATGTGCTTGGCAGAATGAATCGGTAAAAAGCGCAGTATGTAAGAAAAAATATGCGTACATAGCAATGATTGCTGCAAAAATGAGAAACAAAGAAGCGAAGGAGGTAGTGAGAATAAGTAAAGAGCAATACAATACAAAAGTGTAAGTAAGACTGAAGGGTTAAGTAAGGAGAATGTAGAAGGAATGGTGAATGAAACTAAGAAGGCTATTGGGATAAGTGAGGTAGAGAAAACGGTAGGAAGATTGAAAAACGGTAAAACAGCAGGCGTAGATGAAATCACTGGTGAAATGCTAAAGAATGGAGGCGCAAAGCTTATTCGAAGATTGTGTGAATTGTTCAATGTATGCCTTAAGTGTGGAAAAAGTGCCGAGGGATTGGAAAAGAGCGATCACAGTACCACTGTATAAGGGCAAGGACAACAATAGTGATTGATAGAGTACTAGAAATTACACAAACTAAGGTTTGGGATGTGCAGGGTTGCTTCATGCCAGAGATAGGATGTGTTGATCAGATTGTTGCTGTCCAGGAGGTGATCGAAACGTGTTGAAGTGTAAAAAGGAAGCTGTACTGTGCGTTTGTAGATCTGGAGAAAGCATACGACAGAATGAATAGATAGAACCTGTGGGAAATGTGAACTGAATATGGCGCGGATAAAGGTGTACTAAACGGAATAAGGGCAGTATACAACGGTAATCGGGAATATGTTAGGGTGAGAGGAGGTGTGAGTGAATACTCTAATATTGAGCAAGGAGTGCGACAAGGCTGAGTGGTACCACCGTGATTGTTCAACGTATGCATGGATAAATGTGTTAGGAAAGCATGTACCAACACAAATGGTGTAATGGTTGGTAACGTAAATGTACGAGTGCTGGTGTATACAGATGATTAAGTGACAGTGTGGATGATCTACAAATTGCTCTGAGGAAGTTTGATCCAATCTTTGAGCGCATGGACCTAAAGGTAAACGTGAAAAAAACTAAGATTGTGGTGTTCAATCGGGAAGGTGGGAAGGAGAGCAGAATATTTACTCTGAAAGATGAAATTGTGGAACAAGTGGACGAGTTTATATATCTGGATAGAATGTTTACTGCAGATGGTATAATGGATGGCGAGATTGGACGAAGGCTCAATGCTGGAAGGAAAGTGATTGGAAGTATATGGATGATAATGGGAAACAAAAGCATGAGCCTAGCTGCGAAACGAGCAATCTATAATGGCGTGTTTGTCCCGTCAGTACTGTATGGAAGTGAGGCATGAGTATGTCAAAAGAAGCACGAAATAAAAATAAATACCGTGGGTATGAGATTTCTAAGAGGCGTATGTGGTAAAACGAGATGGGATAAGATTAAGAATGAATATATAATTGACGGAGTGACGCGAGGAAAAGACGATGATGGATAGATATAAAAGTAGTACATTACGTAGGTTTGGTCACATTGAGAGAATGAACAATTCAAGATTAACGAAACAAATATATGTGGGTGAGATGAGAGTAGACGTAAGGCCGGGCCTGGGACACCGCGTAAAACTTGGCTGAATGTAGTAGAATGTAAGATAAAGGAAAGAAGGATGAGTTTTAAAAATAAAAGGACATGTCAGAGACAATGCATGAATCTTGCGGAAGCTAGTGAGATATGCGGAGATAGGAGAGCATGGAGAAACATTGTGAATAAAAATAAATAAGAGACAGGGATTGTTTTGCCTACCCCGCAAGGGAATGGCGTCAAGGTTATGTTATGTTATGCTAGTGACCATGTTCTATACTACTTGTACTACTTCGCAAGCGTTTCGTTGGGTATTACTAAAGAAGGAACCACTGTGGCAAGATGTTGGAAACTCATGAGCTGATACGGGAATTTTCTTATGAAATTGTGTGCATTAAAATATATACAACCAGTCAAAAAATAAAAGAGTGGAAAGAAGTCTCTGTTTCTATTGACAAATAATGGGTCGAGATTTTTAACCACTTCAAGAGTGAAGATATATCACATAACAACATATAACAATTGTTGAAATGTGCATATGTTTACCGGGATCCAACGCCTCCAGGAAAACGGTTTTTTTTCTGATATGAATAAAATTTGGACCAGCGAAAAAGCTAGCTTTACTGTAAGAACTTTAAAAGGGATAATTTTGAAATGACACTGAAAACTTACCATAAACATCCACCACATATTGTTACTTAGACTGGAAACCATAAAATCTCATAATTTTGTATGTAATTTAAAAGAAATTTCTTCCTCTCCTTCTCATTACTGAGGAGTTTTTGGTACCCCTCAGACTCTTCGGGTGATGTGTTCATGCCTCGTATTTCCTTTTTACATGAACGGTCACCTTATTCCTGAAATGAAAAGGTGGTAAATGCTAAATCTCTTGCAGTTACCGCTTTCTCACTAATCTTTTACTACTTACGGCTTTCTTTCTTCCTGAAATGATGACGTTGCGTACTTAAAGCTAATTTAATTCGCATTTCTATTTACGGCAACGGCTTTTATCGATTTTAAAGTTCCTATATAGGCAGAACTCGATCGTACCAACCAAATGATGATTAACCCTGAAAATCGTGAAAAATTGTAGTTGCCACCTTTTTGCTACTGGCGGCAGTATTTTGGGACAAATTGTAATGTAATCACATCAATGACCTTTTAAATGTATTTCAATACAAACCAACCATATTTTCCTTTATTCTTACATTCATTGAAAATTAATTTTTTCTTTCACTTTCAGGTTGCCTACATTCTATGCTCACATTTATATATAAAATAGTCACACTTCGTATTGGTGAAAGGTCTTTCAGTTATCTGGAGTAAAATACATCAAAAGGTGTAAAAAATTTATTTAATATAAGCATAGATTGTAAAGTGTGACATAAAAACTCACTCAGCTCGACAGAACTAAAGAAACGCAAGTAAATTCAATTAGTAATGAAATTAGTATGCATATATTCAAAGAAAAGTAATTCGATATGATAGATGTTTGATAAAGATTGTGTTGTGTATTTTAATTAACAATCTGAATTGATCGGTAAATTGTAACAATTGTTTGAGAAATTAATAATTATGATTTTTTTTTATTTTGGTAATAACAATAACAATATAGCCCACTTAGAAATTATTTTCAAAATATTATTTATATTAAAATAAATAGTTTCTAAATTAGGTATGGTACTATTTTCACTAAGTGATAATAATTGCTAGAAACCTACATTCATTCTCATTTAGAATAAAAATAAACGCTTAAAAAATCTTATGATTCATGATCTCGTTATGAACATAATTAAATGATTTTGCGTATGAGGTATAGTCAGATTTTAATTACCTTAAATGTATTGAGTATGATTCACCCTATACAATTTAATGTGTTATTGAATGATAATCGCCAACCGAATTTACTAATCAGTAATCATTATTGATATCAGTAGTAAAGCGTCATTAATACGTGAACTAATACATACTTTCTAATCAAGTTAATTAAAAGTATTTTCGATTAATCTATAAATAATATTTTTTTGAATCGCAGTAAATTAACTGACTTGTACATGTTAAATTCCAATTACAGTGATAATGTTTTATATGTAGGGTTTTTTTGCTTATTGGTTTTTCAATCAAAAGCTTTCAAATTCAAATTTTCTTTTATTTTTGAATTGTTAATAGTTTAGGGTAGATATTTGATTCATAAAGAAACTCTATTAAATGTACAGATAGAAATCAGTCTTTGTTTACTTTCAATTTACTATTATTGATATCAAACAAAGAATAGACCAGTAATGTTTCATGAGTAAATTATGCAGTAATTTATAATTACATTGTGAATTTGCTTCGAAAAGGAATTAATATTACTTTCTAATTGAAAAAGAATGAAAATAACATTTTCGAAGTACAGATACTGCAACTACGTAAATTTTTTTATAAAATTCTTGATTAAATATTGAGATTGTTACATTAATTAGTTTTTGTTTTTTATGTCAAGGATTTTAATTTGATTATGATTTTTTTTCTCTATTTGGTTACGTTTTATCTCAAACAATTAGTTCATATAAATTCAATTAGTCTAAAAATTAATTAAACATTTATGTAACGATTAAATTTCTTCAAGTATAAAGAAATATCGCTTACATAAAGACTGTTAACATCATCTTAATTCTGTTTAAAAAATAATTTAAAGAAATGTATATGATTAATTTTTCAGTGATTAAACGTTTTCAACAATTCAGAAAAGTAGGTAGTCAGATCCATAATATTTTTATGCTGAAACTAAGGCGTAACTTAAACAACATTTGTTTTTGTAACAAAAAACGAAAATACTAACTTATAGATAATAAATACACAGCAAAATTATGTCAACTGAAATTTTGATTATGATTAATTTATTCGTCTTCATTTACAGGATTTCGGAACCAGGCAAATTATTCCAAAAATTCATTCTGGCCATGGGAATAATTCTACGAAATCGATTTATGAGAGTGTCCTTTCTATTTTGACTTGTACCCCGATAGTTAGTCTTGCAGTTAGGCTTTTCCTAACCATTCTTTTGGTGCTTTGCTACTACAAAATTTAATACTGTGGCCTCTTCCTCTTTCAATATCAACCTGCACCATACTATTTAATATGGCCGAGGATTTATTCTGCTTAATTTATATTGTGAACTTGTGTCTGCTCAATTGAAAAAGTTGTTAATTTTAATTTCGATTAATTTCACTTTTGACGAGTTAGCTTTTTGAAACGGCATCTTTATAATCTTGGGCATCAAATACTTTTTTCATTTGCTTGTGCGAATTCTCTACCTGATGGTGAAACGCATCAGCCGACATAAATAGAATAGAGACACCTTGGCCGGCATTTTGTTCTTAGTGACGTCACTCTTGGGACGCTTTTGGTCGCCATTTTTTATATGCCTACGTGGAGATCATATTTTTTTCACCTGAGAATAAAAAGATTTAATCTGTTGTTAATGTTTATTAGGGTTGTTTTTATCAAATGAGATTGCATAATTGTTATTACATTTCTTTTAATCTCCCATCTACAGATTGTGACCTAATTTATATATACATTGGAAATTGTATTCCAATAATGGGGAAGAATTGATAGATAAGACATGTAAAGATGGCAAGCGTTTTCATAATAAAAAGATGTTATTTATTTTGCTTAATCTATTTAATATTATTAAACAGTTATACAACTTCATTTATATGAATTGGAAAGTAGCAATCAGCCGTCGACATCGCGTTAATTAATGTGTTAACAAATATTTAAAAATTTTGCTACTGTAAAAATCCATTAAGGTCTAAATTAAATATTAGGTGAAACAATAATAATCATTTCTATCCTGATGTAATAGCGCTTTTTTTATACAGACAGATTCTCTATCTAAGCGGTCAACACCTATACATTCGAAAAGATTATGCCTGATTTATTTGTATCTTCAATTACTCACTCACTCACTCACTCACACACTCATTCACACACTCACACACACACACACTCACTCACACACACACACACACACACACACACACACACACACACACACACACCACACACACACGCACACGCACACGCACGCCACACGCACACGCACACGCACACGCACACGCACACGCACACGCACACGCCCGCGCGCACACACACACACACACACACACACACACACACACACAAATGACTATAAGATAAATAAATGAGCGGCAATTAAGTAAGCAAGTAATTAGACATAATAAATTAGATATGCATCAAATTATTATTGTTAATACACGATGCGCATGTTGGTTTTTAGTAAATATTAAAAAGACAACAACAACAAATGGGATTATTTTGATGTTAAAGGATAAGCACGATAAAACAGAGTAGAATATACCTGTGATTGCAGATTTTTTTTTCACCTGGTATTTAGCTGTGATGATGACAGAATACTCTTTAGGATCGATTATCTTTTCGGAAGGTCAGTTTAAGCAACCCTTTTCTGCAAAAGTAGCGGAGCCATCGGGGTGTGGGAAATCGCATTTTATCGTTAATAATTGACGATCTAATGCCTGAGACTAACGGTTCGGTGGTTGACATTTTTACAAAGGGTTGTCATCATAAAAGTCTAAACGTGTCTTTCTTAACACAAAGTATATTTCATCAAGGATGTGGACAGCGAGATATCTCTCTCAACGCTTATTACATAATCTTGTTTAAGAATCCACGTGACAGGGTAAAGATTCAGCATTTAGCAAGGCATATTTCACCTGACAACCCTAATTTCTTTAGCGACTGCCTACCAAGATGCTACTTCTAATACGCACGGATATTTATTGTACAATTTAAAATAGAATACACCGGATGTGCCACGCTATAGAATAAACATATTCGGGCCTCAAGGTATTAGCCACGTATATATATAGGAAACAGGGTTTAAGCCTCACAGTCATAAAGATTACACCATATATGATGGTTGACGCTTTAATAGAAAATACGTATATATCCTGCCCGCATTAGCCAGTTAGGTAAAAGTCAACGTGACGCTTTATTAAAATTTCTGGATAGTAAGCATGAGGAATGCATTTGCGAGTGTACACATAACATTTACCTCTGTCAGTTGACCAGGGCAATCGGAACCTCGGTGTCGAACGTAAGCCCCTACTCGCGTAAGAATCTGTGATTTTTATTACAAATCTCTTAATTCCAAACATACACACAAACACACTCACACATACACTCACACTCACACTCACATTCACACTCTCACACACTCACACACTCACACACTCACACACTCACACACTCACACACTCACACACTCACACACTCACACACTCACACACCACCACACTCACACACACACACACCACACTCACACACTCACACACTCACACACTCACACACTACACACTCCCACACACTCACACCACATCCCACACTCACACACTCCACACTCACACACACTCCACACACTCACACACACACTCACACACTCACACACTCACACCCACACTCACTCACACACTCCACACACTACACACACACTCACACCTCACACTCACACACTCACACACCACACTCACCACTCACACACACACACCACACCTCCACACACTCACACACCACACTCCACACACTCACACACCACACCACACACTCACACTCCACACACTCACACACCCACACACTCACACCTCCACACACCCACACACCACACACCCACACACACACACCCACTCACACACTCACACACTCACACACTCACACCCCCCCCCCCCCCCCCCCCCCCCCCCCCCCCCCCCCCCCCCCCCCCCCACACTCCAACTCACACTCACACTCCACACTCACACACACACACTCACACACACACTCACACACTCACACTCCCACACTCACACCTCACACACACCACACACTCACCTCACACACACACACACACCACCACACACTCCACCACACCACACATCACACACCAACACCACACTCACACACCTCACACCACACACTCACACTCACACACTCACACTCACCCCACACACACACCCACACACACACACACACTCACACTCACACACTCACACTCACACACCACACACACCACACACACCCCACACTCCACCACACTCACACCTCACACACCCTCACCACCACACTCCACACTCACACTCCACACTCACACACCCATCACACACTCACACACTCACACACTCACACACCCCTCACACTCACACCCACACACTCCACCACACTCACACACCACACTCCCATCACACACTCCACACACTCACACACTCACACCCCACCCACCCCACCTCCACACACACCACACACACTCACACACACACCTCACACCTCACACCCACCACCTCACACCTCACCCCACACTCACACACCACACACTCACACCCTCACACTCACACTCACCCACACTCCACACACACACACACCCCCACACACACACAACACCCCACTCACACACTCCTCCACACCACCCACACTCCACACTCACCACCACTCCACCACACCTCACACCCTCCACACCTCACACACTACACACCCACACTCACACTCACACACTCACCCACCTCACACACTCACACACTCACACACTCATACACTCACACACTCACATCACACTACACACCTCCCAACCACACTCACACACAACACTCACACACTACACCCACTCCATCACAACTTACAATCCACACACACACACTTCACATCACAACCACATCACCTACACCAATTCACACACTCACACCACACTCACACACCACAACACTACACACACTACACACACGACTCCACCACAAACACACACTTCACCTCAACTAACACCACACAAAACACAACCTCCACCTACATACACCAAACACACACCCAAACACACACAACACCTCCACACTCACACACTCGCTCACACACACACACTCACATCCAATCCACCACTCACACACACACACTACACACACACTCACCACACTCCAACCTCAACAACCACACCACACACAATCCATCATACAACACTCAATCACACACTCACACTCACACACTCACACACCCACACTCACACCACCTCACACTCACACTCACACACTCACACACTCACACACCTCACACACCACACCACACACTCCACACTCACACTCACACACTCCACACACTCCACACACTCACACACTCACACCTCCACACACTCCACACCTCACACACTCCACACTCACCTCACACACTCCACACCACACACCACCACTCACACCACCACACACACACACACACACCACACCACACACACACACACACCACACACCACACTCCACACCACTCACACACCACACACCTCCACACTCCACACTCACACACTCACCACTCCCACACACTCACACCTCACACACCTCACACCACACCTCCACACACCCCACACTCACACACTCACACACTCACACACTCCACACCCCACACACCTCACCCCACTCACACACCACACCCACACCCACACACTCACACACCCACACACTCACACACTCACCACACCTCACCACTCACACACCTCACACACTCACACACTCACACACCACACACTCACACCCACCACCACCACACTCACACACTCACACACTCACCCACCTCACACCCACACTCACACACACACACACACACACACACTCACACATCACACTCACACACACACCCACACCACACTCCCACACACACACACACCCACCTCACACACACACACACACACACCACACACCCACACCCACACACACACATCACACTCAAACACTCACACTCACACACACACTCACATCTCACACACACTCACACCACTCACACACACACACACCACACACCACACACCCCTACACTACACACACATCCACACTCACACACACCACACACACACACACACTCACCCCACACTCACACTCACACACTCACACCTCCACCTCACACACTCCACACACTCACACTCACACACTCACACTCACACACTCACACCCACACTCACACACCTCACACACCTCACACTCACACATCACACCCACACTCACACACTCACACCTCACACTCACACACCACACACTACACACCACACACACCACACTCCCACCCACCCCCCCCCACCCACACACCCACCCCCCCCCCCCCCCCCCCCCCCACCCACAACCCCCACCACCACTACACACCCACACCACACACCACACACTCACACACCACACCCACACCCACACTCACACCCACCTCACACACCACACCCACACCTCACACACACCCCCACCTCACCCACCACACACCCACCACCACCTCCACACACTCACACACTCACACACTCACACTCACACTCCCCACACTCACACCTCCACCACACTCACACACCACACACTCACACACACTCACACACTCACACACTCACACACTCACACACACCTCCACACTCACACACTCACACACTCACACACCTCCACACACCACACTCACACACTCACACTCACCTCACACTCCCACCTCACACCACACTCACACTCACCCTCCCACACCTCCACACTCCCACACTCACACCACACCACACACACACCACACCCACACTCACACACTCCACCCACACACTCACCACACTCACACCACCCACACTCACACACTCACACTCCACACACCACACACACTCCACACACTCCACACACACCCTCACACACTCACACCACCTCCACACTCCACCTCACACACTCACACTCCACACTCACACACCTCACACTCACCTCACACACTCACACCTCACACACACACCCACACACACCTCACACACTCACACTCACACTCACACCCACACTCACACACACTCCACACTCACACCCACACACCACACCTCCACTCACACCCCCACCTCCCACACACACACACCCACCACACACACACACACCACTCCCCTCACTCACACACCCACCACTCCCCTCACACACCCACACCCACTCCACACTCCACCACACTCCACACCCACCACCACACTCACACACTCACACTCACACACACACACACACACACTCCACACCACACACTCCACCACACTCACACTCCACACCACACCCACACACACACACTCACACTCACACACTCACACACTCACACACACACACACCTCCACACCACCACACACACTCCACACACACTCACACACTCCACACTCACACCTCACACACTCCACACCTCCCACACACACTCCACACACTCACACTCACCACCACACTCACACACCACACACTCACACACCACACCTCACACTCCACACCACACACCTCACACACTCACACACACACACCACCCCCACACCTCACACACTCCACACTCCACACACTCACACTCACACACTCCACACACTCACACACCACACCACCACACTCACACACCCACACACTCACACCTCACACACTCACACACCCTCACACACCACACCACACTCACACACTCACCACCTCACACCCACACACTCACACACCTCACACACTCACACACTCACACCACCACATCACACCACACACTCACACACTCCCACACTCACACACTCCACACTCCACACTCACACACTCACACCCACACTCACACCTCACTCACCCCACACACTCACACCACTCACACCCACACACTCACACACTCACACACTCACACACCACACTCCACACTCACACACCTCACCCCACACTCACACCACACACCTCCACACACCCACACACCCACACCCCTCACACACTCACACACTCACACACTCACACCTCACCCACTCACCACACACCTCACACACTCCACACACCTCCACACTCCACACTCACACACTCACACACTCACACCTCACACACTCACACACTCACCCACCCCACACACTCACCACACCTCACACACCTCACACACTCCCACACTACACCTCACACACACTCACACACCACACACCTCACACACATCACACACTCCACACACTCACACACCACTCACACTCACACACTCACACTCACACACTCACACACTCCACACACTCACACACTCACACACTCACACACCTCACACACACCCCCACACCCCCACCTCACACCCACACTCCACCTCACACCTCACACTCACACACTCACACACTCACACCTCACACACTCACCACACACTCCCCCACACACTCCACACACTCCCCACACACTCCACACTCCACACACCACACACACTCACACACTCCCACACACCCTCACCACCTCCCTCCCCCACACACTCACACACTCACCACCACACTCACACACTCACACACTCACACACTCCCCACCACACCTCACACACTCCCACCCAACACTCACACACCTCACACCACACACCCCACTCACACACTCACACCACCTCCACACTCACACACACCACCACACATCCCTCACACCACACACACACACACACACACACACTCACTCATACACTGACACTCTCACACACTCACACACACAGACACACACACACACACACTCACTCACACACACACACACACACACACACACACACACACACACACACACCACACTCCACACACCACACACACTCACACCTCCCTTCACACTCACTCACTCACGTACTCACTCATTCACGCACTCATGCACTCACGCACTCATGCGCTCATGTACTCTCGCACTCTCGTACTCACCTACACTCGCACACACAGACATCCTGACATGAAGGCCGTTGTTGATGAAACTTGGCCAAATGTAAAATGGGTTAATAAGTCGATTTAGCTATAGTGAAAAAAGAGTGATTATATAACCTTCTATATCTACATATGTATGTGTAGGTTGGAAGGTAAGAATGTGATTTTTTTTGTACAACACTGTGTAAATGAAAATTATCTAAAAAAATACACAATTAAAAATTTGAAACACTACAGTACATTGAGAACTAAATCCTATAGCTAATGAGGGTTTTGTCAGGAGAAACTTGAACTTTTAAAATAAAATAAAATGTATTAATTTAAGGCTTTATTAACATTTCTCAGTATATTTTGCAGTTTCCAGGAGGCTGCTGGATTTCAGAATTTGGCGGCAATTTTTCTTTGAGTTCCTCGGTTGTTTCAGGTTAGTTCGGATAGACCTTACTTTTCAAAAAATCCTAGAGCAAATAATCAAAAAAAAAGTGTAATCGCAACGTCTTGACGAACAATTTTGGTCGATTGATGTCTACAGTTCCAGTGCCTCCTTCATCATTTTCAAAAAAGTATTGTACGAATATCACTCCTGCTTATACGGTCGTTGAGGTAGAAATGAACGTCGTTACTAAAGATGATTTTGTTGTGGAATTCGTCGTCAGTTTGAAGTTGTTCCAAGATCCAGATGGTAAAGTTTTTGCGCAGTCTATCTTGTAAGCATGAAGGTGTAAGTCTTTTCTCAAAATTCGATGAAGAGTGCTGCCATTCCTGACAACGATGTCGGTTGTAGGTGTTTGGTCGTCACACCACACTAAGCAGAGATGTTTTTTGCGAATCTTTTGGACCGATGACGAATAAGGTTTCTTTCATCTTTCAACGAAAACGTAAGCTCAAATTTCTTGATCAAATTTTCAATAAATGATCACGTAATTTGAGAATTATCACAGTAAAGTTTTCTCCATTTTTGTAATGGGTTTATACTACTAACCAACGTATTTCCAAGCTGTAACCCACCATTTTTGTAAATGTCAATGTTTTAATTAAACAAGTACCAAATATTGATGACTCAACAATTGACTGTCTAAAATGACGAGCAGATTCAAAATTCAATTTCTTACTGAAACACCGATTTTAAATTGATCAGAGAAACCTGGATGGGGATATTGGGTTTAAACGATTAATTCATACTCATTTCGACTTAACCCTCTTTTTCCCAAATTTCACAAAATCAGAATTGGCATCTAATAACTATTAATTTCAAAGCTTCTTATTTTTTCGTAAATATAAAATTATTCTACTCTTTTGAAATTTGGACTTAGAATGATAATCTCTCTGGTCATATATATTGCATATCTTTTTACATATAATTAAAAGGTAGTCCAAGTAAACAAAGACATTAAAATATAATTATCTGGAACATTAAATTGTTTAATTAGAATTATACTAATATGGGATTATGGAATAATACAAGGCCCCTTCTTTTTCACATAAATTGTGAATTTCTTTCCAAATGCAGTGTATATATAAATAAAACGAAAAAACCTATATAAATTAGAATTGAGATAATTACAAGGTTCGATATGCTACCTTTTTGTGTGGGAAGAGTAATTATGTATTTTGGAAATAAAATGAAAAGGTAAGTATGAGATTCAAGTACGACCACAACAATGCTCACTGCTGACTCTAAACTTACAGGAAGAATATATAAGATGTGTATGCTTGCTGTAACAAAGAGGACATTGCTATTTCTAGCGTTTATCACAATACATACTTACTTAGATAAAACTACATTAAATTATTCTCGTTTTGCGAATTATTTATGACACATTACTTCAAAAATCCTCCTTAATCTGCGTTATTTAAATTGAGGATCACGTATAATTAAAGTTTTTAAATAGACGTTACTTCTTAACTATTGTAATTAAGTAGGTTTATGTACTCAAAATAATAATCATTATGACGCATTCTTTATACAAGATTTAAATCTGTTTGTTTAATTAATAATTTGAAAAGAAAAATTAAGTGTAGAGAGCAATATAAGTTTTTAACTACGATACAGTATATTTAAGCTGTTATTTATGGCTATTTTTTAACTCATTTCCGGAATTTAAATACTAACTGGGAAGTGAAAAATCCAGATACTGCTATCTATGGTAATGCTCTGTCAGTTAGCAAAATGCGTACGTTAACTAACACTACTGCTACGCAATATTACAATTAAAGTACAGGACTTCCGGTTCTAAAATGGCTACTGAAAGCTTCCAGTACAATTGTATTTTCAATCTTAGTTAATTAGTGTATTAATTATTATAAGTTTTTGTTATGAACGAATAAGTTCAAAGGTAAATATGTAATTAAAAATTATTAATAATTTTATTAAATACATAAGTAAAAAGTTTACCTCGAGTAGGATTTGAACCTACAACCTGTACTTTGCTAGAGTATTATTTAAGATAATTGTAATAAACGGTATACAACACTTAAAGGAGAGCATGTTAAAACGCAATGAGAGAGAAGAAAAATTATCGAAACTATGGGATTCATTAATCACAATAAATAAAAAATCTAAGAAAATTTTATGCATTAATTTTAAAGTACTACAACACAATTACAATAACAAGGAAGTTAATCTATAGTTATTTTTAGTGAGTTCTGTGAAAGTGTAAATAAATTGGAGTAGCTTATAAATTGTATCATATTTGGTTGGTCGCATGATTCTACATTAAGACTTTATTTAAATATATTTAAATAACTTTTTTTTCTTATGATCTTAAGATACTGTAAGATTTAAAGTGTAAACAATACATACGTCATAAAACGTTTTAAAGCGCTTGACCTGTTTTGCTTGAGTAACCATGCGCGCAAAAAAAAATATTTACATAATTAACATATATGTTAAGCTTTTCTATTATTGATGTTTTTGCAAATTTTTTGTAGTTTAACCTTTTGTTTGAATATATCTAAAAATATCTTTGTGTTACTTTACAATGATGATTTTTAGAAATGAAAATTTGAACTTTTACTTTGCCCCCAAAAATGTCAATTTGGTTTGCAAATTATTTAAATGTGTAAATGTAAATGTTGATTCCGCAAATACAATAAAAAACGTATTATTACGTTTTATAATTTTTATTAGAAGCTGTATTGAACTAGTATCAGTATCTCTTTTACTAAATTATCAATAACTCCTTTTTATGTCTAGAAAAATGAGCATTTTAGCAACTTAAGCTATATAACCGACATTTTTTAGAATTGAACGTAAAAATTAAATATTAGGGTGTATCGTGTATATCTGAAAAAATATTTCTTTCTTGTGAATTTACCATTGGTATCTAGGCGACTAGTAGGTCCACTAGCAGCGCCACTAAGTAATAAAGCGACTGCATATGCATGCGCAAAAATGTTATGCAATACAAGAACAAAATCAACTCAGTATTATTTGTTCCGGATCGTGATATAGTGAGGTTATCTTATTCTACATTTGTAGTGCTTCATCATGGTCAATGACACCAGTGCTACTGTTAATGAAATTGAATAGAGTTTATTAACAAATCAGGACATTGTACAAAGTCGGTGAAAACTACGGATCAAGGGAGGAAACAAGAAGCTGAAAAAAATCAAAAAGAGCAGTTAAAGTATTTAACAAGATTAGTTAAAGACAGAATGACTGAAGGCCTAATTAATGAAATAGAAAAAAATCCTGAAATTAGGGACAATAGACCGAAATGTTCTCTATCAAGATAAAAAGGCTGAATTTGTGGAATAGTATTTTACATCACCCATACTATTATTCAAGTTTCCAACAAGCAGGAATATCCGACCGACGAGAAACCGATTTGGAGTCACAGCTCCAAACGATGAAAACATCCACCACAGCGAATATACCTCCCGCACTTGGTCGTTTGTATACTTGTCATATTTCCATTTCTGGCTTCCACAGGAAAACTAATGTTACGCTAACGCGACCAAGATCAATATCATAAGTTGCTCTTTCGGATAACAGCTACTCACAAATGAGTGTTACTTACTCCATCTGGACATAACTACATCAATCCGTTCTTGTTTCAAAATATATTATGTTAATCTTTTGTATACAATAAAATTCAAAATTTCCATGTTACTCTGAATATAGCGTTTTAAAGGGTTTTACGTTTCTTTAATTCAATATCTTGTCCAGCTAGTTCATCTTTTATGTAGGTCAAACCAAGGTTTGGATATCCGAAAGTAATTGCAAAATTTCATTTTATCGGCACAATATCATCAAAAAGTGTGTAGTATAGTTTTTTGTTCACAATTAGTTTGTAACATACCGTTTTTTTAACCATTTAAAGGTTGAAAAGTGAATGATTCTACGGGTTTACTTTAAGCGGTCAGTAATAACAAAAAAAGGAGACAGTAATGAGATCAAGCGGTCAGTAATGGACCACTTTCCAACTTGTGGGGGAGCTGCTATCGATTTAAACTATCAATGTCAAATTGACAAGTGGCCAATTTTAATAAAGGGTCAAGAGTATGCAACCATTTTTCTCACGTGCGTAGATGGTAAGTGAACGCATGCAATAGGTGGAAACAAAAACACCTTTTCTGTAGTAAGCATATTTAATAAGTGAATTATTGATAACAAGTAACGACAAAACCAATAGAAAAATAGTAAGCCTAACATTTATGGCTTCTCATTAAAGTAAAAATTAAAAGCGCATTGTCACAACCAACAATTAAACGAGAAGCCGTGATGGATGTGTTCCAAAATTTTTTGATTTGAACTGTATAATGTAACGGTAGCTTGTGTTTGAATGTAATTAATATTAGGATGAAAAGCTTGAGTTTATTTCAATAAGTTACCTATATATTCAATTTAAAAATATTTAAAGTACGCGGTAAGTGCATTGATATGTTGGAAGGGATGAGACGCTGTCAAAGTAACTGGCAGTTTTTTTATTAGAGTTGATAGTTGTCGGTCGATTGACGCATAAGCATAAGTGACCTGATATAATCACGCGGCACTATAAAGTGTGAAAATTACAAATAGTAATTAATTAGCGGTATAATAGGGAAGAAGTAGAAAATTCCTTCCTTATTAAAATAATAAAAAGTGCAAGTA
Source organism: Vesta saturnalis (assembly GCA_036346205.1). Taxonomy (NCBI): domain Eukaryota; kingdom Metazoa; phylum Arthropoda; class Insecta; order Coleoptera; family Lampyridae; genus Vesta; species Vesta saturnalis. The sequence goes on along the minus strand of JARFJB010002198.1, from coordinate 2,383,558 downwards.
TTGGCAAGTTGGTGATAACACAAAGGATTGCACAATAATTTGAGATTCGCATTAAAGGTGACGTAATAAGAGAAGATAACGCGTTTATATGTAACAGAACCGTAATCAACTGTATTCAAATAGTGAACAATAAATATAATAGACAGTAATCGATCCAAATTGGTAAATCGAAGTATAAAGGACAATAACTCAAATTTATTGATGTATAAAAAGGGAGCATTCGCGGTTTGTGAATAGCTTGCATTTTGTTGCGCAAGCTATTTGTAGTTCAACTGAGTAATTAAGTAAAAACTGGACAGTGTAAATATATCAAGCAGTTATTTCGAAGAAAATCATTAAATTGTGCAAAGAAAGTTAGTAGCGTCCTCTATAACAAAGAGATAAGGAGAACAAAGGAAGCGGTTCCAAGTTGGAGAGAAGGTGACATCATCGGAGTACCAGTCACAACCTAATTGAGGTCTCTTCACCGGTCAAAGGAACACAAGCATTACATTATCATTTTTTCCAACAAACATAACAAGTAAGAACTTTTTAATTGTGTGAATAAATAAAATATTTCAGTGTTTGATTTTCTCTAAACTTTAAATTAAACGAAAAACAAACCGTTTAATTCCGATAAAGATTTTATTTGTTATATGTTGGTTTTAAGAAGGTTATTTTAGATATAGGTTTGATTTTTATATATATTTGTAAACAACGTATAGATGCATTTTCGTTCAGATTGGGCATTTAATTAAATGAGTATAACGTTTGATTTACTTTTATTGCTAAAGATTATTAATATTAAAAGCTTATACAAATATTGAACATATAAATGCAGAAAGGGGTAAACTCAATAGGAATCCAGATAAATACATAAATCGAAATGAGCATACCTTTGGTCAATGATAACAGTGTAACAGTGATCATTTCTTTATTTTAACTGTGAGCTAGCGATCGCAATCAATTAAGAAAGGAATTCGTAAACGTAAATCTTAAAATTCATTTACGCCAACTGAAATTAAATAGCAAGCGAAGTAAAATTTAACTAGTAAATGATATCTTTATAAATTGAACCCATTCAGTTCCAATAACACGTAACTTAAAATAATCATTTTGAGTTTCACTATAACAATATTAAATTTTATTCAATAATGTTGAATTTCTAAAAAAGTTTAAAAGAACTCAAATCTTATTCTTTGGAGCGGGTTAAACCAACAAAAGTAATATCCAAGGTTATTACGCCTTCTCCTCTTAATAAACCGAAGAAGAAGAACATCCTCACTATTCAACACCGTATTTCCTACTGCAAGAACGATTTTAAAAGAAATAACTACTTTGGTGAAGTTGATCCAGTAATGGAGAGCGTGCAAGATACCACCCTACTGACACATTAATATGTGGATCAACTAGTAGATCCACTAGTTACTCACGGCTAATAGCGACCTTAAGGTTACTGTTCTAGAACAGTAAAATCAGTTATCGTTTTGCTGTCAACTAAAAAACCACTATTGCTTTCTCATATACGTTTTGTTGCCTAAACAATACGAAAAACAGATATTGAGAAAAGAAAATCTCGTGCCTGATTGTGTGTCTGTGTGTGAGTGTGCGCGATATCTTAAAAACAATTTTTAGAAAAAATAATCGTACAAAAATGCTTTGCCATAAATCTAGTTCGTTAATGAGCGGAAGAATACATTTTTAGGGAATTTAGAAAATTAAAAAATGCATTGCTTCAAATTTTGAAAAGTTACATAATTAAAAAACAAACTAATACTTTTTTATAAAATTTCAAAATAAAAAAATACATAGTAACCAGTGGCGCGCCGTTTTTAGGGTACAAAATTTTGCATTTTTTAATTTATTAACCGATTTTTTTGAAAGCCGGGTATCTGGGGTTTTTAAGATCGCTAAGTATAAATCATTTCTCAAAATTAAAATATTAAAAATGGCGGATCAAAATGGGGGATTATCATGCTTAATATCCGATATGACTAAAATTCAGCTATTGTGGGCTAATGATCAATTATTTTGCAAATTTGTCAATTTGGAAAATTTTTTTGACAGTCGGGTATTGGAGTTTTAAGATCATTTGTCAAAATTAAAAAATTCAAAACGGCGGATCAAAAAATGGGGAATTATCGTGTTGAAAAATCGATATGACCCAAATTCAGGCTTTGAAGTTATATATTTACATATAGGAGTAAGCATTATGGCAGATAGTTTGACAGTGGTTTTTTTTAAATAAAACAATTTTTGTTTAGCAACTTAACTTAATGTTAGTATTATTATTTTATTAAAATTAATTAGTAGAACACGAAGATTGAATGACGAGGCGGAAGAAACGTAAAAAATGTTGATTAAGAATGAAAAGCAATTGAGTAATTTTTATTGAAATTAAAAAAAAATCCTACATCTTTCTAAGGTTATTTTAGTTTTTATACAATTGTATATGAAAGTATAAACTTAAATTTACCGAATTAATTCTAACGTTATTGTAATTGCACAACTAATATTATTGTATTCTATTACAGGCTTTAATTAATATGTAGTTTTGATAAAACTAGCGAAACGTAAACCTTATGCTACATTTTTAACACGTCAATGGACGATTTGATTTATTTAAATTAAAGGTAAAAGGAGGATAATTATTGCAATTTGTAACGGAAAAGGAATTGACATATAACTGTCCGGTAGTAGGACGATACCGTTAGTAGGGAATGCTACATCGTCCGGGGCACGATTTGGCCAGTAACCGGTCTGCTCGATATGGTATTATTCAAGAAAACAATACAATTGCCTCGGATCGACCTGGCTACAAGGTCGAAACAGACAGGCCCCGTTGCTGACGACTGTGCAAGGAATGAATAGCGAGTCGGTACGTGGAATGTTAGAGGTATGCATGGTAAAGAATTTGAAATTGCGAATGTAATGTACGAAAGACACTTTGATATTCTGTGTGTATCGGAGACAAAGCGCAAAGGAAAGGATGCTGTGGAGATGGAGGATGGCAGCCTGGTACTATGGTCAGAAGTTGAGACTGAAGTGCATGGCGCAAATGGAGTTGGGATGATAATAAGTGAAAGAGCGAAAAGATGTGTTAAACAGTACGAATTGGTATCTCCCCGGGTAATATGGGTTAGAATGAAAGTGGAGTTTAGAAGAATTTCTCTTATTGCATGCTATGCACCGGTGAATGGAGAAAGAGACCAGGAGCGTGAGAACTTCTGGAATAAAGTAGAGAACGTGTTGAACGTATGTAAATCAAACGAAAGAGTGATTATAGTGGGGGATATGAACGGATGAGTGGGTGTACAGAGAGAACATAGTGAACGCGTTCTAGGAAAGTTCGGAGACCAAAGAGTCAATGAGAACGGTGAACACCTGCTGAACATCTGTGTGCAGAGAAGCTTGTTTGTACCCAACACGTGGTTTAAACATAAAAATGTGCATATGTATACATGGCAAAGAGGTGAATCTAAAAGTATGATAAACTTGATAGTGTATGATGAACGGCTTACAAACCTGGTGAAAGACACAAAAGTAATGCGCGGAGCGGAGTGTGGATCGGACCACATTTTGGTTATATCTAGAGTGTGTTCAGGGCAAAAGTGGGTCTGGAGAAGGAAGGCAAACGTAGTGCGAACGTCCAGAATTAGGGTTGACAAACTAGTGGATAATGGTGCGAGAATGAAATACGCAGATGCTGTGAATAAAGAGTTGAATGTGAATGAAACAGTGTGGAACGAACAAATAGAAGACACTGACGTTGAAAGTGCATGGATAAGCTTGAAAAACTCTGTTGTCAATTATGCCGTGCGAATATGTGGAAGAGTGACTGTAGGTAGACAGAAAAAAATGTGCTTGGTGGAATGAGTCGGTAAAAAAGGCAGTATGTAAGAAAAAAGATGCGTACATGGCAATGATTGCTGCAAAAAATGAGATTGAGAAGAAACGATTGCATGAGGTGTACAGATTAAGAAACAAAGAGGAAGTGATGGCTGTGGAAGGAGAAAAAGTGCAGAATGATTTTGAGGGAAACAAAAAACTCTTCTGGAAATGGGTCAAAAATACAAAACGTGGCCCAAAACAGAACGCTGCAGGAGTGATGAATGCTAAAAACAAAATGGTATGGGACGATTGTGAAGTGAGGAAATGCTGGAAAGAATATTTCGGAAAGCTGTAGAGTAGTGAGGAAAGTAAGACTGAAGGGTTAAATAAGGAGAATGTAGAAGGAATGGTGATTGAAACTGAGAAGGATATTGGGGTAAATGAGGTGGAGGAAACGGTAGGAAGGTTGAAAAACGGCAAGGGAGCAGCCGTAGATGAAATCACTGGTGAAATGCTAAAGTATGGGTGTGCAAAGCTTATACGAAGATTGTGTGAATTATTCAATGTATACCTTATGTGTGAAAAAGTGCCGAGTGATTGGAAAAGCGCGATCATTGTACCATTGTATAAGGGTAAGGGGAACAAGAGTAATTGTAAGAACTACAGAGTAATAAGCTTGCTCAGCGTGACTGGTAAAGTATTTGGAAGAATACTGATTGATAGAGTACGAGAAACTACACAAACTAAGATGTGGGATGTGCAAGGTGGCTTCATGCCAGGGAGAGGATATGTCGATCAGATGGTTACTCTCCAGCAGGTGATCGAAAAGTGTTTAAAGGTAAAAAGTAAGTTGTACTGTGCGTTTGTAGATATGGAGAAAGCGTATGACAGAGTGAATAGGAAGAAGCTGTGGGAAATATTAAATGAATATGGCGTAAATAAAGGTCTAATAAATGGAATAAGGGCAGTATACAACGGTAGTCGGGCATGTGTTAGGATGAGAGGAGGTGTGAGTGAATACTTTAATATTGAGCAAGGAGTGCGACAAGGCTGTGTGATGTCACCGTGGTTGTTCAATGTATACATGGATAAATGTCTTAGACAAGCATGTACCGATACAAATGGTGTAATGGTTGGTGACGTAAATGTACGACTTCTGGTGTATGCAGATGACACAGTCTTATTAAGTGACAGTGCGGATGAGCTGCAAACCGCTCTGAGGAAGTTTGATACAGCCTGTAAGAGCATGAACCTAAAGGTAAACGTGAACAAAACTAAGATTGTGGTGTTCAATCGGGAAGGTGGAAGGAGAGTAGAGTATTTACTCTGCAAGATGAAATTGTGGAGCAAGTGGACGAGCTGGTATATCTCGGTGGAATGTTCACTGCAGGTGGTACAATTGAGAGTGAGATTGGACGAAGGGTCAATGCTGGAAGGAAAGTGATTGGAAGTATGTGGACGATAATGAGAAATGAAAGCATGAGCCTAGTTGCGAAACGAGCAATCTATAATGGCATATTCGTCCCGTCAGTATTGTATGGTAGTAAGATATGGGTGTGTCAAAAAAAGCACGAAAGAAAAATAAATGTCGTGGCTATGAGATGCCTGAGAAGCGCATATGGTAAAACGAGAAGGGACAAGATAAACAATGAAAGCATAATGACGGAGTGTGGTGAGGAAAAGACGATGGTGGATAGATATAAAAGTTGTACATTACGTTGGTTTGGTCATATTGAGAGAATGAACAACGCAAGATTAACGAAACAAATATATGTGGGTGAGGTTAGGGGAAAGGCCCTGCCAGGTATGCCGCGTAAAACTTGGCTGAAAGAAAGATAAGGAGTTTTAAAAACAAAAGGGCATGTCAGAGACTATGTATGAATCTTGCGGAACCTAGGGAGGTATGAGGAGATAGGAAAGCATGGCGAAAGATTGTGAATGAAAAATAAATAAGAGGCAGGGATTGTTTTGCCTACCCCGCAAGGGAATGGCGTGAACGTTCAGTTAAGTCAAAGGAATTGAACAATTTTTAATATTCTTATTGGTAATGGTGAATGTTGTTTGCTGAACTGATGCTGAGAACCAAGTGGGCCAGTGTGTGCTGATGATGATGGTGACTAGTCCTTCTCGTCTATAATCTTCTTAGCACTGTATGTTATTCTGAACGAAATTCTCTAGCTTCAGCTACACCAGAACATTTACAGCCCCATGTATTTTGAGACTCAGTAGTTCCACACTAACAACGTGAAAATGAATGTCAAGTAAGAGTGGAAGCTTGCTTCAACTTCAGATATTCTGCGATTTTCAATGGTATATCTCAAATTGTTCTTTATTACGTGACAAACGGGCACTAGATTTGTCACAGATAAATCTACTAGTATACAATTCTGCTGCATCTATAAAATACGTCTTCGTCGGGTTCGTGGTAATAGGCATAAATAAATTTAGGCGGCTCCCTATCTTAGTATCAGTGAAAACATACGTAAATACAATGATAAGATAGGAAGAAATAAATGAACTTACTTATTTCCCCCTCTGCTCGTGTATTTTTGCAAACCTTATGATGAAACCGGAAACGTACCAGAACGATCCTAATAAAAATCATATTTGTGCCATCTAGTGCGATAACGATACTTAATACGTTATAATTTAATACGAATTACTAATTTCTTCTAAAATATACAAAAATGAGTCTTAACTAATTAGATATAACATAAATTCATATTCCCCTCTTCCATATCACCCATATGTGCTATAAATATGCTTAACCACGATAAAAACGTCTGTACTGTCAACTCTACAAAGCGTTGCAATAATTTCTTTTGCATTGTACGATAACTAAAGCTCCAATTAATGCATCAATGCTCGAAAAGTATGCAATATTCACAAAATTTACAGTTACCTCGGAAAATCGATACTGCGTCAACCGCTCAAATACTTATACTAAATCTTCCCAAACGTTGTAAACTAAATAAAGCTACAATGTTGACTCATGTAAACTTTTTATCTCGGGTAACTAAACACCGAACGCGTCTGAATTTAAATAGCGACCGCAATTATGTTTAATAAAATATCGTCTACATAAGCGGTACACCATTCTTAATTTCTACAACGCTATCAATATTCACACATTCCATTTACAGACCAGGATTAAGCAATTATTTTAAATGTTAACGTTTTTAATTTCTTATGATCGTGCAGAAAATAGTGTAAGAATCACGAACTGTTGACGTTTTACATACAGATTTTCCAAGTTAACCTACAAAGCATCTACTTTATTCCATTATTGACTCACCCTATACTCTTTATAGGAATACTTTACATGTAATAATTTAATTGGCGAGAAAATTAGGATCCTTTCCATTTGTTCTTGTGAAACACGTTTTAGGAAAATGTCTTTATAAGTAATATGCAAATGTATTGATGCTTTTCTTTACAGAAGAGGAATTCTAAATTAACAAAACATAGGTAATATCAATCACCACCAGGTTTTCTTTATTTTGGAGGCTGCGTCTTCTGTATGTTTGGATATTGGGTAACTTGTTACATGGTTTGCATGTTTGGGGGTTTACATGTTTTGTGTTTGAGCGTTTAGTAAATAGCTTGTTGGCGTATTTTGGGGCTTTTGAAATTATAACACAAGATGGCGCTGCAAACGATATGTTAACTGTTAATTGAAGCACAAGATGACACTACATTCAGTTCTAACGCGAAATAGCAGAGATACCGAGGAAGCGAGAGGGAAATAGTAGACCTCGATTTTGCAACCTGTTTTGATGCAGATCTAAGCATTGGAATTCTATCAAGAAATCTTATTTCAAGATACTGAAATTAGATTCAAGATGTAGGAATAGAGATTCAGGACAAAAGGACCTTGTTTCAAAGTGTTGAACCCAGCTCTAGATTTTGACAAAAATCACTACATCTAGCAACCAGATTCAAGACGATGGACTAACATGTTTAATTCAGCCAAAAGACCTTATTTCTAGGGACGCCCTGGATGTCGGAACACGAAAAAGCCACACGGAAACTTGGATTGAGGAAATCCGAAAAGAGGTACCGTCAACCAGGGTTACTTTGTCATGTTTTTAGGATATGTTCTACTATACCCGTCTTATGAATTGTGACAATCGCTTCAAATAAATTATAATTATAATATACCATTTTAACCTATTTAAAAAAAAATGAAAATTAAGGTGACAATGTTACCCGGGGCCTGGGGCAACTTTGTCAGCTAATGGAAATACCATTTAAGTCGCGTTCTGTTGTGTTGATGCGTCAGACTATTTGATAAGTACAAATTTTATACGTATAAAGTGCATTTGGTACAAGATTTGTCCGATCATGACTTTGATCAACGATTTTGTAAGACACTGTTGGAATCCGCCGATGCAAATCCTTGCTTAATTAGATTCTGATGAAACAATATTTTGTTTGAATAAAACAAAATCAGCATAGGATGATGGAAGCACATTATTCCCAAAAGCTTATTGTGTGGACTGGTGTAATGGGTTCTTGGATTATTTGACAATACTTCTTCGATGGAACACTGGATGATGAAGATTACTTGAACTTCCTCCGAGATGACTTAATTCCTACTTTTTAGCGGTATCGTTTCCCTATGCAGAATCGGGTTGCAGCAAGTTGGTGCGCTTCCACATTATGAACTCCAGTTCAGGAATGCCACGACCAAATATATCCTAATCGGTGGATTGGTAGACGGGGACCTATTAAATGGCCAACAAGATCATCAGATTTAACCCCATTGGATTATCTTCTATAGAGTTATTTAAAAAATTAAAAAGTTTATTCAATAGACCTAAAAATATAGATGTATTAAAAGAAAGGATTCGTCAAGAAGTCGGCTCAATCACCAAGAAATGGTAGGTAATGTTAAATAGATTAGGGCATGATCTCGCCATTGAGGGGCAGCAATTTGAATTTAGTTTGAACATTTTTCATTGTTATTAAAATATTAAAAGTTTTTTGTTATGAAGGAATAAGTTCAAAGTTAAATATGTAATTAAAAATTATTATTAATTTTATTTTTATTTTTAATTAATAATAATTAAAATTAATAATAATTTTTCATTGTTGTTTATCAATATACTTAAATTTTGTTTTTTTTGTCAATTTCTTGTTTTAATACATTTTGATGAAAATCTCCGTTATTTTTCGACTGATCTTGACAAATTTTTTGTTGTATTCAGTATAAAAAAATCTACTAATCGAGGTGTTGCAGGGAGTACTTTTCCATTTGAATTTTTAAAGTAAGGTTTGCTACCCCTTAGGGACAAGGGGCGAGGGCTTTAAAATTACTTGGCCGAATGACAATGTTAAAAAAAGATCGACGAATTAATGCCAATGACTTTATGAATTTATTCATTACTTCTAGGTAGAACGGTAAAGATAATATAGTATAATTTAATTTTATTAACAGTATGGCATGATTATTTAAAGGTTATTGATCAAAACTATGTCCAATAAATTGTTCAAAAACACATTTATAAATAAAATGTTCCAAAATAAAATAGTAATTTTTTCTACGAGGAGTGAAAATTTTAAATTTGTACAATAACTTGTTAAAATACAATGCACTTTGACAAGTAAAGCGTACCTGACAGAAATAACATACCAATATGGTGGAGATGATACCCTTTCTTGATCTGTTGTCTCACCACGCATACTCAATGATATTTACGTTACTCCTCATGTAATGTTATGTATCTATGTATTTATCAAATTAACGAAATCACCTTGATCACACACATATTTTTACGTTTCTTTAGTTCTTGCCACTATATAGGATAGGAACGTAGAACGATTGCCGAAAATGTTTGCCAAAGTGTATTAGTGTTTATTGCTTCAATATAAATTGGTCGAGTGCGTTAGCACGAGACCGATTTTGAAGCAATAAACACGATTAAGCACTTTGACAAAAATTCACGAAATTAGGCCACGAGTGGTATTTAAAAGACCATTCAACGAACAAAATTGACGGTCAATTGGCAAGTCATGAATTAATTAATTAGTTTTAATTTAGAACAAGTTGCAGGTTATATAGTGGTTTCGGAGTCTGCATTACTTTGACGAACAAAATAAACGGCAAAGTTTATGTCAATTTGACATTTTACCGGAAGGCAATTAAATTTCACAGGAAGACAAAAAAATTTTCGGGAATATTCCGCTGGCGGAATTGTTGCACAATTGTGCTCTGATTGGTCCAAATATAAAAAATACTAAATTGTAATTGGTTGATAGTTGACATGGAGAGGACGAGTTGAATAGTCATAATAATCCTAACACAGACTTTACACCTGTAACTATGTATTTATTACATAGGATTTACATATTGCTGATGATATTGAGGACAACAAATAGGTGGCTACATATACCTAGCTCAAGGTATACCTTATGGAAATCTTGCAAATGTACCTACCTAACCCATTCCTAATTAGCTTTGCTTAAATTTAGAAATATCACTTTATCCATTTACTTCAAATAGATCTGTTTTCACTGAACGAATAATGTCCTCGCTTATGAAATGCATTTCACATACCAAATCGTTTTCAGTTAAATCTCTGTCAGCTCGAGGTATTTTCCGCCGCAAGTGTGATAATTTTTCTTTTGACCTTTGAAACACGGATAGTGTCTCTTTGTAACTTTCATAACCCGCGTTGCAAAAGGGGACACAATATTTTCGTCCCATTTTAACCAGCCGAAATTAAAACGAGTGTAACGAGTGTAAATTGCAAATTGCAACACGATCGAGGTGAACTATCGGCAGTGGAATAATTTGGAATACCTGTATCGAGCTTTCAAAATGTTTTAATCTACAGTTCCTTTCAACAAGGTATCAATTAAAGATGCACAAGAAAATCCGACACAGATTACTACGTCCTAAAAATGGACAACATAATATGTGACCTTGATGAGAAGAGATGCTGGGATGTCTTCAACAGCCTTAGACCGTATCTACGACAATCTACATACTGTTTATTTTTAATAATTGTGGTCCTGAACAGACCTACCGTGCGAAAATACTGAGGAACACTTTGGAGGATGGACCCGATAGGAACACAGTGAGGGCGAGAGGAAGAATAGTATGAGACTAAATTAAGGATAATTACAAGGGTGCCCGGCGGTCTTATGTAAATAACTTCCTGATGGTTCTACTACGACGTTTCAAACGTGTTTCCAGGCATTAATCAACACTGGAGCTTCCAAAACTTCATTACACGGTTATCAAGGGCGTACAGAGCGTACATCTACACCCTGGGCAACCTGAGATGGTTATATCAGACGCATTGTCGCAGTAATTCTCTTATTTTATGATTTAGTACACAAAACGACCCTGCGCCTCTTGCATTTATTGCTATTAACCTAATCGTATTCTACTGGCTAATTATCCTGCTTGGTGCATTATTGAATTAATTAATTAGTTAAAAGCGTAGTTTGAAGGACTATAACCCTTTAAATAGCCAGTCCATTGAAGACCAGTAGATCTTCACGTGAGTCAGGATCCTTCTGTCAATGCTAGGGCCGATGTTCGCTGGATAACTCGGTATACATAATTTTGCAGATATACAGCGTGTTATCCCCAGTTGTACAAACACTCCGTATAGCGGAGCGGTCTTGTTAGTATAGGCCCGCGCCACCTCTTTAACCATTAATATACTCTATCTTTATAAGCTAAAACGCTTAATTCTGCAAAATATTTTATTTGAGTAGGTGTAAATGAATTTCTTTAACTGCACCATCAAAAATTATAACATTTTTACCGTCTACATTAATAAAGTGGATGAAGTTGAGCCGTTATAGGCCGTCTTATATAAAAATTTATGTGGAAAATGGCGTCAAGTGCGTCCGGTCATGTCGCTGAATTGACTGCGGATGGTTAGTCTGGTACTTACATATTGAACGTGCCTAGTGAGTCTCCAATGTTGGTTTTCCAGCTCTCATGCATGCAAGTGAAATAATAAGAGAAAAGGTCTTGGATGAAGATCCAAAAGCAAAGGCAAAATATTTGTCATAAAAGTAATTCGCTGCTTTATTTCTGGTGAGATTGATATTTTAAGTATAGGTTTCAAAGAAGGCATGAATCTTCAGTAAGGTGTTCACTTATGCAGAGCTTCCCTGTGTTTACGCCATTGGGGCTTAGAATCGAGGAAATGATGAGGCGAGGTCTGTATGATAATGATTTATACGTTGATTCGCAATTATACCGTCTGGTTAGTAAGTGGGCTTTTCTCCGGATGACTAAAGCAGGAAGTTTTCGATCCAGTGAGCGCCACTGTGGAAGACCAGCGGCAGTATTCTTACCGATTTCCTGAATTTTTCTCCCAGATAATGTTGATGCCTATTCGAAAAACTACCCGGTCCATATTTTATAGTCCCTTTTATGGCACTGCTAATTGGTTTTTTAATGATATGTGTCGCAACGACCGCAACAAGAACAAATGTGAGATAAATGCTATATTACTGAATGTAGTTGGAAAAATTCTCCGTGAAGGAATCCAGCTCATCACATACACTTACTCTGATGGCGGTTCTAAAATGTGTACACTAGAACAAATGCCGGAATTACTATGGACATTTGTAAATAGTTTGGCTGCACCCAAGAAAGATCCGTAGAGTATTACTAGAATAATACTTTCCGGGTTGATTACCTTTTTACTAACCCACTTAACAATACCAATATATAAAAAAAATCTGAACCTATATCAAGAATGCACTGTCATGACTAGGAAAATTCACTTGGGAAGACCAATTTGCCATTAGACATTCCAAAAGATTGAGAGTGAGTACCTTGTGACGTGCGCAGCATAGTTTAAAGTATTTTACCTTACATTCACCATTTCATTCTAAATTTTGTGTAAATATACATACAAACTGCGTTTTAGGTGAAACCCTATGTTAACATTGCTTGATATTGCGATATTCATAGTAGGTCTATTGCAGGACAAATAATGATTTAATTCATTTCTATATATTTATTTATGAATGCTATATTGAAACAGACCTAATTAATGCTATTTATTTAAATTCTATCTTCTACCTTATCGCCATCTAGGGACACAGGTAACAGAACCTTGAATTTGCTTTTGACATCATTTCCGCTGAAAATCACGTAGTCGATTGAATTAAATATGTGTCTACAATAATTTCTATATTTAATATAAATTAACTAGATTTCATATTGGGCAAATAAGTTTAAGACACCATAAATTGCTTAAAGAATTTCTTGTCAACGACTTTAGCTCAGAAATTGTTGTTTTCAACGTGATAAGCACTATATGTTCCTTCAAATAGACACCAACCATATATATCTAAATCACTTTAGGATTTTCTATACTTGGACTTTTGTATACCACATATAACACCATCTTTAGCTAATGGTTATTCGATCTCTTCGAACAACGAACAACTTCTACAAGCTTTCATTGGCTTGAAATATTCACACTTCTGAGTACTTACGATCATACCCTGTAGCTGCAGATTTTGATGATATACACCTGCCTATCGCTCGTCTTTCCAGGCGTGTATTAGGTCGGTACATCGAGACCTGTTTTTGACGGATATTAGGGCGCAAGCACCAAACTTGCGAATCTGTTGCGCTGGCCACCAGACCTGCAGAATAATTGGTTCACTATCACGTGTTTTTTTTTAATGGAACACTCTGTAACATAATTCTTATATTTCTTAGGCATAATGTGGGTTTTCCAAACATATAAATTGTACACAATTATTTTCAAACACAAGCTCACAATTTAAAATTTCTAAACTTTTCTTTGTGTCCAAAATTAATTTTTTTCTTCAGACGTCAATAAAAGATGACATTTTAAACTTCACCTGACAACGTTAAAGTTTGAAATTTTTACCGGCGGCTGCAAAAGTCTTTTGCATCCCCTCGCAGCGGATGCAAAAGTAATGTAAGTTAATAACTCAAACACCCAATTTGGAAAACAACGAAAACAAGTTTATTGTTTAGAGTTCTAAAGATTAAAAGTACAATGATTAAAACTAACATTTTCTCCAAAATAAAATCTTCCAGAGGTAACAGTGGAGATCTCGCTGTGTTCTAAGGAAATGGTCTTTAATTCTTCCTCTTTTACATGAACTTGTACACTCGTAGCCCTTGCACTAGGTGCAAAAATTTTCAAGACTGCCTCTTTTTTTTGTTGCTAGCGAGTCTTCAATATAACGCTCAGCCATAGTGCTGGATTTCCAGCCACCATGGCGCTTAAAAAACATTAAATCTGCGCCGCCGTCCACCAACAGTGTAGCTGAGGTTCTTCTTAGACAATGCCCTGTGTATTCTGTATAGTTCGCTAATTTTAAGCGTTCCCTAGGAACACTACTTATTTCATGGATTCCCATCACCGCTCTTGAGCGTTTTCCATTTCCATATTTCAAAAAAAATCGGCGATCATTCATATCTCGTGGGTGCAAGGCAACATATTTGTTATATAAATTTAGGAAAGATTCCCCTTCAACGGTAAATCATTTAATTTTTTTTGTTTTGCTATCTGGAATTTTAATATGTAGCAGAGTTTTCAGGTTCTCAATGTCGTCTACCTTCATCTTCACCAATTCATCGCAACGACTTGCTCCTGAGATACCAATAATCAAAACTACCTAAAAAAATACAAGATATAAAGACTTGCTTTCATTCTATTTCTAAAACTTGCCTTCATTGCCAAGTATTTTTCGTCCGATGCTTCCGATAAAAATTTGTTAAATTGGTCTTTTGTAAATACTTTGGCCTGCTTTGGGGTGTATCCTTCATTCTGCTTCTTTAGATATGCACGAAGTTTCAAGCATTTGCTTATATCTACACCATGTCGAATGCTCAATAGTGATTTTATCATCGAAAATTGGAACCACATTATCGAGCTTTTCATTTTCAATTTTGTTGGTTCAGTAATTTCTGATGGCGTGTAGTTCTCCAAATCCACCATACTCCTAACAATGTAATATTTTAATTTACACAAATGGGAACAAAATGTTTAATAAAATACTTAATAACACGGAGAATCTTCACAATTTTCAACTTGTTTAATGCATTGTTTTCAACGAAACCTAGCAACGTCTACTGCTGCTTGTCAGAGCACGCTAAGTAAATCTAACTATTCCTCATTTTCACAACCTAATTATTTTTCCTTATTTCACATTTAAGTGTAAAAAACATCTGAAGAAAAAATAGTATATTTTATGCGGAGCAAAGAGATTTTGTGGCTCATCTGTATTTGCCGGACTCACTACATTCGTCCGTCAAACCTACAGATTCGCCACATAAAGTATCACTTTAGCTCCTTATAAAATAATATACTATTGTTTGGAACAAAAAATGAAAATGTCAAAAACCTTGCGGTTTTGTCAGTTTTTGATTATTATTAAAACATTTTTTTTGCTTTGGTGTCTCTATTTTACTATATTCTATATTTAACTTATTGTTTTACAATAATGGCATTACATACAAATACATTTTTTTTAGGATAACTATGCACCATCTTTTATAACAATAGGCAACATTGTAAACGCAATAACAGCAATCTATGTCAAACAGATAGAGATTCATAGACATAAATACATGTTGACGTAAAAAAAAAATTTCAAAGCCGCCCACTTCCATAAAAATATCGATAGTACAGCTTTCAATCATATTTATTTAATTTTTACATTTGTTACGCTTTACATTAAGAAACTTTGTAAAGAAAATTTATGTAAAATTAAATTTTCTTTAAATAATACGTCTGCACTTTTACTTATAAAATTAAGCGTTATTCACATAACGAAAAAAATTAAACTAACACTTAAATTCTACCTTTTTTATCTTTCAAATGTGTTAGAGATATTGATAAAAACCAAAAACTACACCTAATATACTCCTCCTCTCCGCTGCTGGATTTCTGCCAACATTCAATCAGTTCTAAGCCAAATGAAAACTAGCTTAAATACAAAATTTTAAGCACGTAGATATTTTCGTTCTGGAGTTATCGTGGATACTAACATACACCCATACACCCATCCACATATCCAACACACATGCTCACGCACGCACACAGCACGACACACGCACGCACAGCACAGCACACACCACGACAGCACACACACGCACACACACAACACACGCACACCACACGCACACGCACACGCACACACACAGCACACGCACACACAACACACACACACACACAGCACACACACACACACACACACACACACACACACACACAGACACACACACACACACAGCACACAGACACACACACACACGACACACGACACACGACACACAGCACACACACACGACACACGACACACGACACACGGACACACACACAGACACGCAGACACGCACACGACGCGTACACGGACACACAGACACGCAGACACAGACACCAGACACCAGACCAGACACGCAGACACGCAGACACGCAGACACGAGACACACACGGACACCGGACACGGACACGGACACACGGACACGGACAGCACGGACGCACGACACAAGACGCAAGACGTCGACACGACACCGGCACCAGACACTCGGACATCAGAACGCAGTACACGTAAGACCCGAACACGCAGACTCGCAGACACGCAACACCAGCATCGCAGACAGAGTTGATCTACGGATGACAAGGTTCAGCCTCGTTCAAGAACCTCAGACAGTATTAAACAAGAAAGCCAGACAGTGCAGACCAACAAGACACGTAGCCAAGTCAGACACTTTCCTTAGGCATCAGTAACTTTCCTCAAAGATGGATTGGTACGTTCGGTTTTTTGTTATGGGTTCATCACATAAAATCTGTAAACACAAACAGTCTGTACCATCGATTTAACCACCTAAATTGCAAACAGCCAGCTTTAACGATTAAAAGATATGAAAATGTGAATTTTGATAAGGTTTAATGCGCTTTGTTCCAAGAAATCCTCGAAAGAAGTTATTCCAAAACTAATGGAAAATGGTCCATTGGCCCTTTATAGTGCAGTTTATCGTCAACAAGACAGTGCGCCAAGTCAGAACTTTGCCCTTATAAGGGCATTTTTAGATGGTAACTTTCCTCAAAGATGGATTGGTACGTTCGGGTTTTTTTGTTATGGGGTTCATGCACAATAAAATCTGTAAAACACAATATCAGTCTGTAGCCATCGATTTAACCTGCCTAAATTTGCAAAGAAGGCCTATGACTTTTTTTAACGCAATTAAAAGAATATCGAAAATGTACCAATTTTGTATAAATGGAAAATGTTGTTTTCTAAAAATTCTGATTCAGTTTTGTTTTCTTATGTTTTAAATAAGATAGGTAATTATTGTTATCATAATTAAGTTAAAATGCTGTAATAAATAATTAAGAGTTGAGAATTAAAAAATATCTTTTGAATTAAGTTTGACAGTATAATTAAGTATAATAATTACTTACATGGATTTAGTTTTTAATAAATTTTTGCCATAGCCTACTACATACTAATTGGACACAAAAGAAAATTTTAGAAAATCTTAATTTCTGAGCTTGTTTTTGAAAATGATTTTATATAATTAATAGTTTTGGAAACCTCACATTACGCCTAATAAATACAAGAAATAATATACAGGGTGTTTCATTAAAAAAACGCATGTTTGCTTCATAACTAAAAAAAACGGAAGGTGTTAAAAAACTGACTCGCCAATGAATTCTACGTAAACAATTCTACAGGAATACGTTTTAACTTCTTCGATAAGTTTAAAGATAACTGAGAAACGCGGGGTACCTCAAAAGTGCTACTTTTCAATTTTAACCCTGTATCTCAGAAACCAGAATGTACAATATTGCTCTGTTGTTCCTTCACGCATTACCATGATATGATGCAACCAGCTGTATTCTGTGCAAAGGGAAAAGTAAAATTTGCTTTATTTGGAAAAGAATGCAGAAATGCTGTGAAAAGTACACATTTTTAGCGAGCCGAATACGACCTGCGTTCAAATTGGACCAGTTGCCGAATGGTTCATCACTGAGCTGTACCAGACAAAAAGCATCAAAAGCTGAAATTTGATAACCTGAATAGATACTGTTATTTCTGCTATTACCAAACTGATGAAAATTAGTATCGAGAAACTTTTGTCTAAAAGGACACTGTCTAGAGTCGCTAGCCTTTAGGCCCACGCTTTATCACTTATGTGCAAATATTGGGTTTAGTAAACTCCAAACGTTTTCCATTAGTCATTTTTGTTGTGTCAGCTTAAAAAAAATTTTAATTTTCCAGTAAATTTAGAAACAATTAAATTCTTTATATTTTTTTGCAAAGTTGTTTAAAATCTACCCTCTGTAACAGCTAACGCAAGTGTGCTCGGGGGAGACTTTTACATAGAAAGAAAATCGCTCCCCAATTTCTTCCACGTGGTGGTACGTTTATTACTATGTATTCAATGAAAGATGAAATGATAAGCAATTTCATTACCAAAGATCCAACTTGTCAATAAGTTTGTGAACTATCTCTCTCTTTGGAAGAATGTTTAATGTAACAACACACCATAAAATTTAGAGATCCCGCCATAAAGTACCAATGTATAGGTAGTGTTTGTTTGTGAATAATCTTGCACATTTTTAATTCTCACAATTTGGTTACGTTAATATTTAAACGTTATTCTGTACATAACTGATTTATCACTGCACGGTTAAATAAATTATCGTGTTGTATGTGATGCTGATTTAAAGTACATTTATATTATTTATTACAACTATTTATGGGTACGTTACAATAAATCAGTATTTGTTCTGAATAAATTTAACTTGTTTTGCAAAAAGAAAGGTTATTTTAATAAAATCATTTCTTTCGTTTTAGCATAACGCTGTATTTATAGACAAATGTAGTTGATGAAACATTAGCAAATTCTTCAAATCGTCGATTAATAACAGCATGCGTGCAGACGGCATTATCTGAAAGAATTCTTAAGCCATTCTATTCGTTTCGAAAGTTATGTTCCTAATAAGTACTAATTACGGTCTTGTTGATAATAACTATCTAGATCTGTAGCCTCATTTAAACACACGTTCCTCATTATTTAGCAATAAAACAAATGTTTAATAGAGGGTTGTAGTTTTTTAACAAACTGTTGTGTTTCGTGTGTCCCGTAATTTCAATATGAAATACGATAGGAAGCCTTGCTAATTATTGTAATAAACAGTAGGGGGTCAAAAATGTAAGTACGGAGCATGTGGTGTCATGTGTCCCCAACCAATATCCCGGAGGACTGTCTGATAAACGATAAACGAGCGGTAGAGATATTTAGAAAACCGGGCCGGATGTCGATAACAGTAAGGAAGGAAAAGGGCTGCGTGCGTGAGAACAACGTCATCCTCATCCTGATTACCATTTCGAATTGGAAACTAAAAACAGTAATTACCAGACAGGGATATAATGTTAGTCGTTTATACGTGTTCTGCATTTCGTTACTAAGAAAACTCGAACGTGTGTACTCATTCACTAACTTATTTGGTATGGCTATACTAATTTTGCCTACTTGGAAATGGAAGATATAAAACGTAATGACACGTTTTGTACTTTGTTTAGATAGTGATGTGGTTACATCATATGATCTTCACGAACAGATGTGATGTGGTTTCGTTTTAGGAAAACATAAAATTATGCTAATTGTTAAATTATGCGTCGCCGTTTGAGTTTGCGAAGACTTTAGTATTAGTCTGTCAATTACCTTATGCAAAATTAACAGTATGATGTTAATACATTCCAATATCATGCAACATGGCCATCTCGTAAATAATCTCATAAACTTTTTCAATTACGAGGAACCCTCTAAAAGTATTTTTCTGCATAGTTTAGCAAGTTTAGTTACGTTATCCGATTTAATATTACATAAATGTATAAATATTTTACCTTGGTCACATCTAGTTAATTAATAATAATACGACTTTTATTGTAATTATCTATATCACAAAGACTGTTTATATATAATGGGGTTATTGGAAATTTTAATGGGGTATTAAATTATAAAGGTCGTAACAGGAATATTGGAAGCGGACAGGTAGTTTGTAATATTTTAACACTTTCATATACCTTAGGAAGTACTCTTCCGACTATTGATTATGTACAACTACATCGATAGCGCATTGCATTGCAAATACATGTTCCAAAAAAATATATAGAACAGAGCACTTTTGCTTTTTAATGTTCGCAACGTTTACAAATGAAGTGTGTACCTGTGCAATTCAATTTAATACAAAATTTACCTTTATCTCATTTCCTTTCACGGATTAATTAAATCTATCTTTCTTTCGCAATTTGCAACACAGGATGTACTTTTCTAACATTGAGAATGCGGTATCAACATGGTATATACAGGGTCCGCCAATAGTGCGTGGACGAAGCTTTATGAGTTTATACAATATCGTTTTCAAAATTATTTATTGCAGGATGGTGTGGGATCTTTCGGGTTACAATTAGAAAATATTTTCGCAAAAATTACTACTCGTATACAGGGTATTACAACACAAAGTTATATATTTTTAAATGGAACATACCGTATATTATTGTAAATTTGGATTCCCTGGTTAATTTTAAGGGCACTTTATTCACTATATGAGGTATCTTAAACGCGCAATTTAGGCGCTGCATTCAATTTTTTGAAAATTTAGAGGTTGAAAAGAAAAATTGTAACAACCGTATTGAGAAATGTGTAACACTAAAATTTTAATGGTTGATTAGTCATAGACTGTGCTACATAAAATCGTAAAAATAGTAATATTGTCTTTTTTAATTTTCGAGATATCGTAATGCAAAGTTTAAGATTTTCAATCATAGATAACTTGATTTATTTAAATGGAAAGGTATACATTGTGTTACATTGATAGATAGGAAATTTAATTACAATTTTTTTGATATAACATTGTTGGTATTTATTTTTTGCCGTTTTTGATAATCCAGCTTTTTTACTGAATTTGTCGATTTTCGTAGGTTTACATATGTTGGTATAATTGTTTAAATCACATCAAGCTATGAAAACAAAAGAATATTGGAAACAAAATTCAGCAATAGTATCTGTTTTATCATTTCGCGTGTATGTTCAAACGTAACTGAGTTAATTACTTTATTGCAGTGTGAATGTTTGACGCTTAACTTTACGAACATCATATACGTAATACGTTTATTTAAGAATTATAATGAGTAATTTTTTGCAAAATGAATTAGTTGACATGATATTTGTGCTTGGAGAATCAAACAAAATTGTTTATTGGCCCGTCGAATCTACGGGCAGAGTTATCCTGATCGAAGACAACCAAGAGAAGAATCGTTTTGCAATCTTTTAGAAAGATTTGAAAGTACTGGAAGTGTTGGATATCCTAAAACGAAAGAGCTAAAGTAGTTATTCAAATGAAAATCCACACCAATTTCGGTTAGTCTCTCAAAATAAATGGTTAGTGAATGTTTGGGCAGGTATATTCGGCGGAACTATTGTTGGTCCTTTTTCAATGGCAACTCACTGGGGTAGAATATCATAATTTTCTAAAAACGAATTATATCATTTATTGGAGAATGTACCTTTGGCTCAAAGAAGAGGTATGTTTTTCCAACAAGACGGGCACCTCCTCATCATGCCAGAATTGTAACCCAGTGGTTAAATTCGACGTTTCACGAAAATTGGATAGGAAGACAAGGACCGATACCTTGGCCAGCTAGATCTCCGATATAACTCCATTGGATTTTTTCTTTGGGGCTTTGTGAAGAATAAAGTATATGAAACTGCTGAGAATATGAAATTGCGAATTAGAAATGTTTTTGCTACAATTACTCCTAATATGTTAGATCGGGTTGAAGCTTTTTATTAAAAGAATTCAGTATTGTCTAAATCAGCGTGGTCGACAATTTGAACATTTAATTTAATATTATTTTCTTCCAAAATCGATAAATTCAGTAAAAAAGCTGGATTATCAAAGAACGGTAAAAAATAAATACCAACAATGTTATATCAAAAATTGTAATTAAATTTCCTATCTATCAATGTAACACAATGTATACCTTTCCATTTAAATAAATCAAGTTATCTATGATTAAAAATCTTAAACTTTGCAAATTCAGTAAAAAGCTGGATTATCAAAAACGGCAAAACATAAATACCAACAATGTTATATCACAAAAAAATGTAATTAAATGTCGTATCTAACAACGTAAAACAATGTATACCTTTCCATTTAAAAAAATCAAGTTATCCATGATTGAAAATCTTATACTTTGCATTACGATATCTCGAAAATTAAATAAGATAATAGTACTATTTTTACGATAGCACAGTCTATGACTAATCAACCATTAAAATTTTTGTGTTACACATTTCTCCATACGGTTGTTACAATTTTTCTTTTCAACCTCTAAATTTTCAAAAAATGGAATGCAGCGCCTAAATTGTGCGTTTAAGATACCTCATATAGTGAATAAAGTGCCCTTAAAATTAAGCAGGGAATTCAAATTTATAATAATATACGATACGTTCCAATTAAAAAAATATAACTTTGTGTTGTAATACCCTGTATACGAGTAGTAATTTTTGCGAAAATATTTTCTAATTGTAACCCGAAAGATCCCATACAATCCTGCAATAAATAATTTTAAAAATGATATTGTATACACTCATAAAGCTTAGTCCACGCACTATTGGCGGACCCTGTATAATAATAGGTTCCCATCATCGACATTTGGTGTAATCGGCAATGCTACTAAATATTTCCACTACTGGATTGTCGCGCCAACTAATGGTAACTACTAAAAGACAATTCGGCAGCTTTCATGTGGTATGTATCGGATTCTTTGTATTTATATTCCATTCCAAGTGCCATTTTAGACCAAAGTTAATCTTTTAGAATATTCTGTCATTACGTGTAATATAACGAAATAATGCTACATTCAGGTGTAATATGCATTTTAATAAGTGATCTTGAAGTACAATTTAAATGAATTTCAATTTAATGTATACTTAATACACCATAACTGAATATTCAATTACTTGTGGGATGTTTCAGACCCTATGCAAGCTGAATATGCATCTGATTACCGAGCTTTTCCGATGATGAACTCAAAAGGTAAAGAGCCCAATCAGCCGAAATAGATTTAGAGGAAACGAGCAGCACATCTCGTTCAGCACTACTCACAGCTCGGTTGCACCTATTAGCAAGTACAACGCTGCTTCCTGACCGTTCCACTCTGCCGGACTACTTGTTTAAGCTGTATATTGGCACGAAACCGAGACGGAGACGGAGACGGAGACGGAGACGGAGACGGAGACGGAGACGGAGACGGAGACGGAGACGGAGACGGAGACGGAGACGGAGACGGAGACGGAGACGGAGACGGAGACGGAGACGGAGACGGAGACGGAGACGGAGACGGAGACGGAGACGGAGACGGAGACGGAGACGGAGACGGAGACGCAGACGGAGACGGAGACGGATACGGAAACACACACACACACACACACATACGCACGCACGTAGGCACGCACGCACGCAGGCATGCACAAATGCACGCAGGCTCGCCCACACACACACACGCGCACACACACACACACGCGCACACACACACACACACACGCAGGGACAAAGAAGTATAAGGTAATGTACGACTCCACTTAATAACTAATATGTTGTGATTGCTAGGAGCGAAAGTAAGACATTTCGAAACGGTCGTGTTTTCAAAGTTGTCGCTTTAAATGTCAAAGTTAGAAAGCATGATGTACACTATTAAAATTACATTGTTAAGGCGGTGACATGTCTCATAAGGGGGATTTCGTCATCCCCAGCAAATATTTTCAAATCTTGATTTATTTACGCCGCTTTTTCTGCATTGTAACATTTATAATTTAAGAAGAAATCTTAACGAACACTCAATCGTACACCTTACTTGCACATAGGACTGGTGTAGCCAACGTCCTGAGACATCTTCTTGAAGCCGAGAACCAAGAAATATTCCAGGTACATCAAGGAATTCTAGAAAATCATGCCACATTGATCAAAAAGAAATTCAACCATGTTTATATAGTTGTTTATTCCTTGACCGCGCACAATAAATTCCGTAAAGTCGGAAATCCAGATATACACAAAACTAGCAGCCTTCTATTAATAAATTCCCTATAAACTATTGTGTTGTTTTCTATGTTTTGAAGATGACTAAAATAGTAGAATATGTTGCTGTAGGTTTTTATCGAAACCTCGAAAGACAGTAACGATACAAGTATATTAATGTATCTTTTGTAAATTGTAAAGTATTGACAAATGTAAACTATGATTGTATTTAATAAATTAAAAATTGGAGTCGGCCGACTAAAAAATATTTCCAGCCGTCTGTGTCTATTATCTATGATCTCACTGAGGTCTAGACAGTTAAGTCAAGTTTGAAGGCAATCGCAATTCAAGTTCTTGTGTTATTTCGGACAGAAGAAAATCATATTAACCCCTCTCGCTTCTTACACTGCAGTTCTATCACCATCAAGAATCACAGGTTGCCTTGGTTGCAATCTTGATTCTGCACAAAATCTTCCCGTTTTACTCCTAGAAACATAGTATACTATTATTCAATTACGTGATTTACATACATTCATTGCTATCATTTTTAAGACTGTAGGATACATCGGCGATACTTTCGTCGCTACCAAGACATAAGTGAGGTATTAGCTGCAACTGTGGAATTCCTACTTACATATGGATTTATAGAGATACAACATTTTAAATATTTTCAACAAATGGTTGCCAAAATTAAAGCATTATATAATCCCATTCCTAAATGAAGCTACCTAAAAATCTTAAACATTTTTTTGAAATTACGAAGCGTATAATTGTATAATTGTAACTTACATTTTTATTGCATATATCATCACTAGTGTTTAATTTTAACCACCAGAATTATTCTAGATGGATCTCTGGTCATCTTACGTATTTAGATGAAATTATTTTACAATTTAACGTGCAGATAAGACATGTGCAAGGGATCTAATTCATTTGATTGTTAACGCCGAATTGGCGAATAAAATGACACCTAAAACAATTTCGATGTTTGCTAGAAAAAGATGCGCGCTAGTTCATTCCATAAGGACATCAATTTCTTTGAAAGATTTATATTTCTAAAGTAGATATTACAAGCGACCCATAACAATCTGACATACTTTGAAGAATCATGTAAGTGAAACAGCGACACTTAATTGTTCTTTAATCACCCGCACTTGGCCCATTTTTCTTTAATGAATCGTTTTTGTTGCCTCCTTTCTGTCGGTTTTTTCAACAACTAATTTGATCATCCTCTTTTCAAACCACATTTTCATCCCCTTCTGTAGATTGCATATCTCGAAGGAGTACAGTTTCCGAATAACGCCAATTTTCTTCTGCCATCTTGTCTTGCGCCATCTTGTTTCCGTCATTTATACAGCTACCGTTCGTCATTCTGTATCCGTACGCCTCTTTGGGGTAAGGTCTTCGTGTCAGATTGTTCCTCGTACCTTGTTCCTGCTATTTTTTTTCGCCACCTTGTTTTACCCATCTTGTTTCTGCCACCTTGTTTTTGCCGTTTTATTTCCTCACATCTTGTTGTGCCTTTTTGATTTTGCGCCATCTTGTTTCTGTGTTTCGGAATTTGGCCGTCTTGTTTTAGTGTGCCTATTTGGCATACGGTTAAAATTTGGTTTTTTGCTATCTTATTACCGCTATCTTGTTTCTACGTGCGTTTTTTTGCCTAAAGCCATATTGGATGAATTCAACATCTTGGATTTGCATCTTGAATTAAGATTGCTGAACACATACTCAAAACAGCGGTAAAGTCGAGACGACACTGCGCAGAGGTTGCAGAAATAGAATGTGAAAAAGGGTCGTTATAAGAAGAGGATGCAACAGACGCCGCAAAACAAGCCAAATTCGGATCTTAAGTCCAAAAAGACACTAGGAAGTAAAGTGTAATGTGGAAATAAGACGACGAAAACCAAAAGGGCACAAGGAAACGAGACTGTGGATTCAAGATAACCCAAATAACTTACTTTAGATAAACGGCCTAATGTTAGGAAAGAGGCCCAGGTTGTTAGAATCTGCCAATAGGATACGCTTAGTGAACCAGAAACAACGCGGCTGTAACAAAATGACTCCAATAAGATGGCGAAATCATTTCTAAAAATAAATGTAAACATCTGCAATTATTACTCAACATCCTGTGAAGTCGCTCCTAATGAGTAGTACAAACTACTTTAAATTCATCATGTTATTATACCTAATATCAATCTAAAGTTACGGAACACAATATCATGCTACTTGAACAAACATTTGCAATCTTAACTACAATAAAAATAAAATAGGTATATAAAATATTAGATCAGAATCTAACCAACTCTTTTCTGTATCATATGAACATGTAAACTTTCACCACTATTACACATATTCAAAATTCTTATCTTTTTGCAATTTTATGCTGCATTTTGTATTTAAGTTATACAAATTTACATTTTCCCATAACACTTGCAGTTACTTATCTTCGTCAGTAGTAATGTCATATTTCAAAATTGTTTATGATGCTGAAACAATTTTGTGAAATTTGAAAAATTGAAAACGCAAACATAAGGCTGCTATTAATATAACAGTTTAATAAACGTATAAAGCTAACTATGCAATACACATTTAGTAAAGAATGATTAGATCATTAATAAATTAAATATTGTTAAACTGCCTTGAAGATGACAAATGAGAACGCCCTCTAACGGTCGAAGGCTAACGGTGAAAAATTTCATAACCAAAGAACAAATTTAACAAAATTTAATCGTTATTATGTAAGTGTAAAATTGTGACAAACTTTAATTTGAATTTGATAAAAGCAGTCACAAGTAGAAGCATATCAATTAAAGATCTAACAAAGAAATAGTTTTTTGTTAGTAATTGTAATTGTTATTTTACAACGAAAATATAATATAGTTCGTTAAATACGATTTTTAGTTTTAACTGCATATGTTAAATTATTATAGTGCTCAGTAACAACCTATAATTGGTAAAGTCTAGGAAAATAGGAAAAAGTACAGCAAAAAATCTAGACATGCCAAAAGCTATCATTAAAATTAAGATTTATGTTAAATTATAATGCTATGGTAATTTAACATATAATTCATAAAGCATTTGCTTCAAGGTCTAGGAAAACACAGCAAAAAACCTAGACATACCAAAAGTCAAAACTAAAATCTAAATCAAGACTGTTACGTGACCTTTCGGGCAGAGGCAATAGTGGAAAAGAAAGGGCTAAGCTCAGGTAGACGGAAGCACTGAATGCTTGGGCGTAATTGGCATTAACGACTTGAGAGGGTGAAGTAGTGAGTAATTTACCCGAAGAAAGAGAAAGGGCGCCACGAGTTTTAAGTAAATTTGCCCCCAAAACTCGAAACAGGGCAGTACTAGTTTGGAGGGAAACGTTTCTAATAGTGGAGCTTCCAGGAAGCGCTGTTATATGATAACACTCAAGAAGGAGGATTAGGTAATCCACTTATAGAACTAAATTTATTTTCTGTAAATATAAACCAAACTCCTCATGGGAGGGATAAAGGTAACCCCTTTAAGTTTAACTTAACGTTTTAAGTAAATTTTCTTATGGTATATGTACACTTAACTAAATTTAATCCCCTAAATCCTACCTGATTATTCTTAGTTCATATACCGGATGTCCAAAGCGTCACGCGACGGAAGATTGTGGCTTTGCTGTTGATTTATCATTAAAATCCTTTATATAAAAGTTATACGGTTCCAATACGTGCATAACTTAGAAATATTTTAGCACCTACAGGGTGATTCGTAAAAGTAGGTGTTATAATGTATATTGTTGATTTCTGTAAATCATGTTCCACTGCAATTTTTCTAATAATTATTTAAGGATTTTCTTGTATAGCTTGAAGCACCACTAGTTGAGTTTCCTCGTTGTTTACAGGTTTTGGAGAATTGTTCGTTTTATATGCAGTCGACCCTGTTTCCTCAAATCTACTTTTTGAATTTTCAAGAACTCGTTCATCTGGACACGGGCATCGGGAAATTTTTGTTTATAAATTCTAGAAGCATGTAAACAATTACCTTGGGCTTCTCCTATTATGTAAATCATTTGAATTAATTCGTTCTTCGTATATTTCATTTTAAAATTTACAGTTAACTTCTCTTAATTCAAGTTTTCTTCTAAATACAAATGTAGTGAAAAAGTAGTTTTGAAAGAAATCAAGTTAAAATATACCTAATTGACATATTACAATTTTGTTTTATTGTTTTTAAATCATGGCACACTATTAAATCGTTACGTTATAAAATAATTATAGAAAAATTAGCAAAATGGAAATATCAATGTATTTAGATAAAAGTTAGGTCTTTAAGAGTACTATTCGCCCATATCAAAATATACAGGGTGTTCCATTTGAAATAAGAGAATTGATGTACGTTGAACATGCTAAAGTTTCACACGGAGCCTTCTCTCCCCTATTCAATATATCAATAAAACGTTTACATCTTTTCAAAGCCTATACCTAGCTTAATTATATTCCTGAACTAATTTGTCTCAACTTAGATAATAAACCAAGAATTAATTTTTATTGCTAACCTTACATTCAGGAAAAAATACATTTTTGTTAAATAACTTGGCAACGTTGCATTTTATATGTGCAAATGTATACATCCTTGAAAAGCTTATTCATTAGGCTATCCAAAAATGTATTGATATACAGGGTGTTCCATTTAAAATAAAAAAGTTGATACCACCTACTTTTTCGAATCACCCTGTAGGTGCTAAAATATGTTTAAGTTGTGCACGTATTGGAACCATATAACTTTTGTATAAATGATTTTAATGAAAAATCAACCGTCACACAATCTTCCGTCGCATGACGCTTTGGACACCCGGTATAAGTAAATATCAAATTGTTAACTTAAGCTCATTCCCCTCGTAGCATTTAGTTTATACCCTATTCAACATTGTACATATTTACACATAAGCACTGGTTAGTTGCAATTACAGGTACGTTAACCACTATCAGTCTCCAATGGGAACATAACACTGTCAGTTGTCTATAAAGGAATTTACCTTGAGTAAGATTTATTTATAAAGAAACAGGTACCATACAGACTGTAAGCATCGGTGGTGGGTTTACGTTTCGCTTTCTATAACCTTAAATACCAAAATATTTACTTGCATTGAATCCGCCCCGAGTAAGTCAGATAGTACTCACGATCTCACCTGTTGCCGTACCTCGAGTTTTCCACGGGTTTGTGTCTAGTTGGAACCGTAGTAAAAGCCTTAGTATATATTACGAAACGTAGAAATTTGGACCTTTACAAATTTAAGTGTATGAGAAGAATCCAGTGAAACTGTATTATAAATCAAATGTATAGAAAACACCTTACACTACAATACATGTCATCGAGGCATTATTATTTTTTTTGTCGAGAGCGGAAGTAGAAGAAAATATTCTTATTAGGACGCCACTTGTCTAGATTCGGTAGAATTAATTGCGCCGTTGTCACGTTTTACTTAAATACGGGTATACAGAAAATGTTTAAATTATTTAAAGAACCGCTCGAAACGTAGGAAAAGTTGAAGCTATGGCGAATAAGGTTATAATTAAAGGTAATAAGTGCATTACGAAGTTTATTTAAGAATTAAACGTGAATTCACAACGATGTCTACAAAGTAGAAGAGACTAGGTCCACGAAGTAGAGAAGACGGTTAAAAAAATTAGCACAACTCGATTTAACACATTACAAGACCTATCATTATGCCCTTTTTTAATTATAAGATGCCAATACCTATTTAAACGGAGATTTTCTTCTTGTCTATTGAAATTATTAGGATGTTTGTATGTCTCAATAGCTTCACGTTGTAAACGAACATAATAATGAGTTTGTCCTGACAATATTTTTATATTATCAAATTGAATGTCATGATTTAAATTATTTAAGGCATGGTCAGCTACCGCAGATTTCTCTGGTTGACCTAATCTACAAAATCTTATATGCTCTTTACGTCTTGTATCAAAGCTACGTTTTGTGGTTCCAATGTATATTTTTCCACATGAACAAGATAACTTATACACTCCGGGTTTGAAACATCTTTAGGTGACCTTAAATGTTCTTTAATTTTTCTTGTAGGTTTAAAAACAGACCTAATGCCATGATTAATTAGGATTTTTTTCAATTCTGTAACATTGGTTATAAACGGAAGAAAAGCAGCACCAACATTAAAAACCGGTTTTTCTTTATGGTTACGTCTACCATTGTTAATATCAATAAGTGAATATCCATTAGCTTGTAAGGATGTTGTTATTTATATTCACTTTTTAAAATTCAGGATCACAAATTCGTTTTGCTCGATCCACTAAAGATTTAATTACACCAATTTTTGACGTGGATGGTGGTTTGATAATTTATGAAGGTATCTATCAGTGTGTGTCGGCTTTAGGTAAACCTTAAAATATAGTGAATTATTAGTTTTATATATTAGTATGCCAAGAAATGGTAAACTTCCGTTTGTATGGTAAACTGGATGCTAGGTTGCATACCATTTTAAAAATTAAAAGTTCATATAGTGCTTCTTCTCCATGTCTTCAAATAACAAATGTGTCATCTATATCATTAATAACGCTAATGTTTAAAATTTTACCATGTACAAATTAGCTACAACAGGACTGAGAGGACTACCCATTGCTATATCATCAAGCTGTTCATAGAATTTATTATTCTACTGCAGTAGTAAGACAGTAAGTATAGTTTGGAAAAATATGATTAATATATTCAATAGTTTCTTTTAAAGGGACTTTTGCAAAAATGAAACATCAAGACTTACCATTATATCACCCTCTTCAATTGTGAAATTATGTATTTTTTCAATAAAGTATAAAGTATATGTAGAAGAACCAATTGCACTAAAAATATGCTTTAAAGGAACATTATGTTTATGGATTTTTGGTAAACCATATAGTTTTGGTGAAAATGCTTCAGAGTTAGTTTCTTTTTATTTCTTCAGGAATAAATGATAATTTAATAAGATCTTTAGTTTTTAAAACAAACTTTTTTGTAGGATTTTTTTAGTAAGTTCTGTTTTAATGTTATCGTCGTTCATATTTAACCTCCTGAGTACCAGACACGCTTTTTTTTTAGTTTCTTTTTAAAACTTTTTTATTGCAGTCTTTGACCATTACTTAGTAGAGGAAAAATATTTAAAAAATCATAGGCCGGAAAAACTGGTTTTTCACTATGTCCTACCTAAAGAACAAAGGAACTAAATTACTATGTACTTCATAAAGGATGTAGCATATTTTTATAGCATAATGAATAGATAAAGGCAACAAATAACATATTTTAAGTACATTTTATTTAGTTTTATTAAATTTTTCAAAATAACAGAAATTAAAATTTTCTTCACAACATATTCTTTAAAAAAACTATACATGAAAACATTTTTTACAGACTACAATAGAGATCAACCAATAACTCTTATATTAAAGTTCTTAGAATTTACATTTAAAAGTCTTCATGAAAATTACTAAAACAATTACGATTTGGCGTAAAACATAGATAGATTTCGCATTTTTTGCAAAATACCGTAGTTTTTTTATCGCAGCCATTCTTCCTACAGCGATATTGTTTTGTACCGTATTCTGGCAAATGCGCTGCACTTTTGACACGGTTTTCTTTAGTAGGAACTGGTTTTATTAGAATCCTGCGTTTATTATGTTTTGACTCAAGTTCTTCATATTCAACTTCACCATCATCGTCACATTCTTCTTCATTGTCATTTATCAGTTTAGTGCCCAGATTCAATTTGTATTCTCGCATTTGTACTATATTTTTCTTTGGTGTGCTCTTTTCTACTTCTACCATTCTATATTGCAATCAAGCGTTCACCACGCATAGGTCGAAAAGATGAGAAATCACGCGTATTGTCCACTTTTTTGTACGATTGCGCGATGGGCAAACAGAAAGCATTCGATCAGCGAGATCGAAAACACCCATATTTTCGTTATAGTTTTTAATAACATCTGGCCTTCAAACTTTTTCATATGCTCTATTTTTCTTTGACCATCGCTCGCATTCGTCGTGATCTTGGTCGCAATAACCAGTTGACATTATTAGGACAGGCTTATTATCAAGCCATACAGTCACAGCGAGTTTTCGGTCTTCTCCGACTTTTACTTCGATACTTCCTCTCGTTTTCTTTTTGAACGTCATTTCATTAGTCAATACGCAGTTTTTCGGTATTCTGTTCTTCATAATAGTGCCTGTGGCATGAAATCCTAGTCTTACTAATTCATCACAAAGTTTAGCCGTCGTGAAGAAACGATCAAAAAATAGTAAATGTCCTGGGACTATACCTTTTGGTGAAGCTAAGACAAAACTTTGAGTCCTACTGGGTTAGGTTTGTTTGGTCAGTATTGACGCATTGGACATTTCCCAGTAAAAGGGATAATCATATCGTCAATACTCATTCCGTTAGGACGATTTTGTTCATGACATTCGGCTAATACGCGATCAAATAAAGGCTGGATTTTCCATATTTTTTGGATTTTTTGTTCCGTCGTCACTTCAGGGTCATAAACGCATTTCAGTCTCAGTCTAATGAAAAAGAATCTGTTCCGGGTTATAGTTTGGGCTATTATTGGAACCTTCCATTTTGCAGACCAATACATGGAAATTTGCGGATACTGTAATGCGGACATGATCATGGAAATACCTATATAGACCTTAATCTCCTTTAAAGTTAGTCCCAAAGATTTACCGGTCTTCAATACTTGTGTCCTATTGGTGCAGGTTACCATGTAGTTTAAAATGTCATCATCTATGTATTGCTCATAAAACTGGTACCACTCCCATTCCTCAGTACTTTTATGGATGTAGGCCGGTTACATTAAACTATTGATTTCTGCATCTAGTGCCTCGTGGACCCAAGTATCTTGAACGCCAGCATTGTTGGCTCGATTTCTAATAGCTATTTGTCGAGTGGATAACTTTGAGCTTTCACCTCTACCACGGCTACGACCACGACTCTGCCCGCGTCCTCTTGTTCGTGGTAAGTACGACGAAGTCGAAGGTATGAAATCTGACTCGTCCGACATTGATGGAGAAAGCGCAGGAGTAACCACATCATCCTCACCTTCGCTCGAACTACTGGATTCGCTTTTACGGTGATCACGGACTGTTTGATTGATTTCTGGTGGATGAAACTCTGGATCTTTATCGGAATCATCTCCAGAATAATCAAAATCGGAGTCGTTCAAAGCTTCTATGAGTTAAAATGAGCTAAAAACAAAACATAAAATGTGAAAAAAACGTAAACGTACTTTACATAGTACTAGGGAAGACAGTCGTGAAAAATATTAATTGCATACCCTTGTACTTTACAGAGGACATAGAAAAAAATTTCAAAGTTATAGTACGAATATTTTTCTTACAATATCACTTTGAACCATTAGTTTACACTATCAATAACTTGTTTTACTCAAAAAACTATGACATCACATAAAATATTAAGCGACGCCATTTGTAAAAGCATGACAAATGATATTAAGGCGTTTTACTTTTTTGTTGTAACCCGTACAATCATTAGATGTCGTTAGTAAAATATGGTAACACTAGCGACGAAAACGAAGACCACAGATACCATAGATCCTTACGTACTGAGTAGTACAGATGTACGCAGGAGGTTAATATAACAGTTGCATTACCTTTATCTGATTGTAATATTATTATATTTTCTGTATCATTCATCAGATTATAAACTGATTGTCAACGTAATCGAAGCGTGAACGTGAATATGATAATTTTAATTACTTAAGTACTTTTGAACTTAATCGTTCACATCAAAACTTATAATAATGAATACTTGATTTCCAAAATTTATTATAATTATAATCTTCACTGGTTTCGATAACACTTATAGTTATCGTCCTCAGTAGTATTTTAATTATATGTAATAATGGTGGAAGTTTACATGTTCATATTAATGCGGGGAGCTTCTCACATTCCTAGTAATGCATAACAGATGATCACATTCTCTACTAATGAGTCCACCGTTAATGGAGTTAGGGAACACATTAATGGTGTGTATAAGTCTAACAAGTCCCAATACAATTTGATTGCTCTAACTTTGTCATCTAGCAATTAACGAAACAGATATAAAATTAGGGATGGGTAAACTAAAAAACAAATGTACAGCAGGTTACAACAGATACCAAGTTCTTTCATAAAGATATATATTCACAATACCTTTCTGGATACTATACATTTCTCTTCAAACCAGTACCGTTTCAGACAACGGAGCTGACGATGATATACGAAACTATAGACTGATCAGTATAATTAACTTTGCAAAAGTGTTCGAAATCATCCTGTATCCAACTGTTAGAAGCTACATATCCGAAAAGCAACATGGAATCATGGAAAATAAATTGACTACCCCAAACTTTGGTTGCTTCAGACAATTTGTTTCTAATACTGTTGACAAGCAAGATAAACAGTGGACGTCATTTATACTGATATAGCCTAAGCTTTTGATTGCATAACAAATGAATCTTTGTAAACTGAATTCATTTGGTATTGCTGCTCCACTAGTTTTATTTTTTATTATTAAAATAGTAACTAAGCATTTATGCAAATTTTACTCATTCTAGCCTAGCTTTTCTTTATTAAAACATATTATTTAGGATTGTTAACATAAAAAAATTTCCATGTTCTACCTACAGGAAACGGTGTATAATGTGGCTTGAAAATATTGGTGAGTATTGTATGGCACACATAACTGTACACATACGATTTATACTCTTGTCAAATTTTGTCTGCCGTAAAAAACAAATTGATACGTAAATGTGGAAGTTTAGATAATCTTTTGATTTAGTCACGTTCACCCTTCTAACTTTAAATAAAGTAAAACGTATGTTCTAGTTTATAATTTTGTAGTTTTTGGATAACTAACGTTTAAGATTACATAAATCACGCTAAACGACATTGGATTCTTGCCAACTGAAGCGTACAAAGATTTGTATTTTATCGTTGCAAATTATTTCATTGTAGAATGGCTTCAGAACTTCTTTTAATTTTATTTAAATCCTATAAATTAATAGAATATTTTGTAATACTATCTTTATTTTATTCTATCTTTATAACTATATTCTATCTTTATAACTATATATAAAAAAATGGTTAACTATAAATATTACACAAAATGTAAAAGCTTGTTTATCTAACACTTCAAAAAGTTTCAGAACATAATCCCCACATTTATTTAAATTTATGGGGGTTACGCTTTTATCAAATTTGATAGTATAGAACGAAAATAAATTTTAAATTACGAATCGCTATCTTATCTGTCAACCGTTTTCTGTGAAAATTTGTTATGAAAGATGGTCTTGCAATTAATTTTGCAATTTATTGTGGTTTTTCTGTCGGTTTAAGATGTGGGTCAATCGTATATAATTATGAAACATGGTAATTCGAGAACAGTTTGCCATTGATTCCAGCCAATTATTATGTATTAACTGATTCCTACAATTTGCTATAAAATACATTTAAAAAGCCAATGAATCTTCGAGGGAGACATTTGGAATTTACACATTCCAAAATGATCATTTCTTGTTCAGCAATATCCAGATAACTGCAGTGACTATAAATAAACTGACGGTGAACCAACAAGCTTATTCATACCATTACAAAAACCGTTAAATTAACGAAACTGCATTAACTCATGATTTATGGAAATCTCAAAATTATTTTGTGTTTAGGTTGTAAACGCTTAAATTTCTCTAACGGGAAATATATGTATGAAAATAATCTGTGATAGGTTTATTGCTAATGTTACAAAGTAATAATTAAAATATATTGTAAACCTATTCGGTTGTTCTAATTAGTAATTCTTTGTATTTAGTAAATATTGTCTGTTGAATGAGTATGAATTTTTTATTTATTTAGTTCGACGGGCCTGCTGTAACTGACCCACTTACTTTTTTACTTGTTAAATGATTATTTGTTAAAATACTTATCTTGTTTTTCGGGTTTTAATGGTGTATTTGCATATTAATGTAATACGATCTAAACGTTTCGATAATCCTTACAGTTATCTTCGTTAGTAGTAATATTATCTATTAAAATTGTTAAAGATGTTGAAACAATTTTGTGAAATTTGAAAATTAAAACACGAACATAAGCCTGCTATCTGCCCTGCTAAGAAAGAAAGCCGTATCTGCACCGAATATAGAACTGAGAAAAACGCACTTAAAGTTTTTGTACGTGACGTTCTACACTCAACTATTAATTAATCGTAGTCAAATATGACTCCATAGTAAATTTGCATTAACAATATTATACTACGATGATAGAATACCATCCATTTGAATGTATTACAGCAAATAAATGCACTCACTGCTTTTTTACTAAACATCTTTGTGCCATGTTGCTAGGTAAGAATGCAGTATGTACAAAATCCTAGATAATAACGCAGCATCTACAACATCATTAAATGTAGATGCTGCCTTGTTACTAAGCACCCTCCAGATACGGCGTTATTATTAAGTATTCATTACGTTATTTTTGGCATGTTTATCAAAACTTTTGCAGTAACTAAATAGCAGCGTATGATTTGAAAAAGGTAGTTTATTAATCAATTATTTGTAATTACAGTGTATTAAATTATCGTAAGGGAAAAGACAAATAATCAACCTAATAGAGACCATATTTTAATATAATATAGTTTATAAAAAACAGAACAACTATTATTGAATTAAGAATAGAGAAATAAAAAAAGGTAATTAATAAGTATGTTGTCTATTAATTTTAACACTAAAACTTACACTACATGTATAATCAAAGAAGTAACAAAGGTATTAAAATATAACAATATAGCCTATTCTTGTGGTGTCGGCAAGTTTAACCAGAAGACTCTTCTATTTTCAGTGAGTAACCCCTCCAGATATTTTAGAATAATCTCTTTCTTTTCTTTTGAAAAACCACATGGTTTAGCTAGTCCTTCCACATGTAGAAATCATTCACTTCCATTTTTTTAACCACAACTTTTCTCTTATTAGCACCCTGAACTGCAACCACAAAATCATTGAAATCGTACGTTTTGCCTTGTTTTTCAACGATAATTCCACTTGATGGTGGAAGCTATCGGCGGACATGAATGTGTGTCCAGGCTCGAAATAATTTAAAGTAATTTCTCTGGCAGCTATTTCATTGGAATTGATCATACGTACTAAGAAACTGAAAAGACACCAATTTTTGTTCTGGCTGGAACAGTTATCCAACCATATAATTATTCGAGGCGCATCCCGTTGCTACTTAAGAAAGGCAAAGAATGTGTTTATTATATCTTCCTTGCTTCGCCCACTGATAGACTCATGCCATACTACTGAGTATGGCATCAAATGGGAGTTTTTACCCAATGGTACAAAACTTTCGTGGTAGGCAATTAATCTTCTAAGAAAAATTACCTTCTTAAAACAATCTATTCTTGGTAACCTTTTGTAAATCAGCAGAAAAACACACCGTGCCGTCTTCAAATTTCGTTTGTGCTTGCTCTCTATAAAGCTGTCTTGATACTTCTGCGTGATCAATATGCGCCTTCCAACTTAAACATGTATCACAACGTTCGTGTAAATTTTCTGCACAATGACCATGTAACCTGAATGTTTCGTACCATTCGCACTGTTCGTTACCTAGTTTTGCGAAAGATATATTCTTAGCCTTCACTTTTAAGCGATATGTCTCATAGGAAATGTTTGTAGATGGATATTTAGTCTTAAAATTGTTAAACATTGATGAAATTGATATATCACTTGGCAGATATCTAACGTTAGGGGCGTGTTCGCGTCTGTAGTGTGA
Organism: Vesta saturnalis; assembly: GCA_036346205.1. NCBI lineage: Eukaryota > Metazoa > Arthropoda > Insecta > Coleoptera > Lampyridae > Vesta > Vesta saturnalis. The sequence continues at coordinate 2,345,894 of JARFJB010002198.1, read as the reverse complement.
AACTACAGGATTGAATGATTGTATATGCGAGTTTATTTCAGTGTCATCGATTTTTCTTTTAGATGCACCTCTTCCCCGTAAATCTGGTAAGGGGGTAAGCTTTCCTTTTGGCGTGTTTTTTAAGACGTCATGCACAAATCTATCATTAGTTTTTTTATATCCCAGAGTTGTTAAAAAGAATAATTTACAAACTTCAATATCGTTTTCGTTCTCAGTTTTTAAGTAATATTTGAATGTATTTTTTCTTACTTCAGATTCCACAGTGCGGCGATTTATTGTAAGGCGTTTACAGGAATGTAATACAAATGTTTTCCTTTCTTGATTTCCCATCTTCCATAATTCACCATTAATTTCTTTACGTCGATCTTCTGAGATAAGTTGAACGCATTTCTTTTTGCAGGTATTTCCGCAGCCCTGCAGGACGCGGTGTTTCTCAATTAATTGTTCTCGCTTTGCTTGCCTTCTGGTTGCAAAATCTGTTAATATTTTCCTTCGTTTTCTATGATTTCCACTTTTGGTGTAGCCGACATCTATGAATTACAAAAAATCAAAATTAATTAATTCCAAATCATATGCACGTTTGAGTACGTACCCTCATTCCCTGCTGATGACATTTCTTCCACAACCATACTTGCAGCCTGATCTTCTCTTAAAGCATCATCTTGTATATTGAATATTTCTGCATATGTACCTAAAAGTGAGTATTATTATCAAAATGCAAATTAATTAAAAATGTCCCAATTTTTAGCACACTAGTAATACAAACCTTCGTTCGTAGTGGGTGATATTTCTTCTACTATTCTTTTAGGTTGCACTTTCCTTAAAGGCTCATTTTGTAAATTAAAACTTTCTGCATCTATGCCTAAAAGTTGGTATTAGAACAAATGCACGTTAATCAAAAGTTACTAAGCTTTTTCAAAGTAGTACATACCCTCATTCTCAGTTGGTATTTCTTCCACTATTACGTTTGTAACTTGCACTTCCTTTAAAGGCTCATCCGGTATATTAAGAAGTTCTGCATCTGAGCCTATCAACTGTGGCAACAATGGACTTTCTGTGGTATTTTCAAAGTCTGCCAAAATAGCAGATGAAGTTGCATTTTCGTAAAAATTATCCCCTTATCTCTGTTGAATCATGCTACTACCATTAGACCAAGAACAATGGATCTGCTGTTGGTTAATGATTAAACAAGATGAATTAAGTTTTATAAAGTTTTGACAATTGTCTGGAATTTTTTGAGCTTGTACGGGAACCAATGTGGTTAGCACAACAGGTATTTGAGGTTCGTCATTATCTCTTAAAAAAACACCATCTTCTGTAACAATTGGAGTATTATTTACATTAATTGATTCTTGGGAAGGCTCTGATTCATTTAAAATCTCAGTCAAAATATTAACTTCTTTGAGGGCCAATGATATAATATGTTTTGATCTATTCGACATGATTTTTCTAACAAAAGCTGTAAAAAATAAAACTATTGAAGTGGAAAATTCTAATAATAAACAAATTGTCTACTTACCAGTAGCTTAATAATTACGTATATATTGCACTGTGTTTGAGACAACAATGAACTGCAGCAAAACGCGCGCGTAAATCGAGTACATTGCTTGATAAAAACGCCGCATGTATATGTTGCTTAGCAAGAACGCCGCATCTACACCACAGTTTGTTGTAGATGCGGCGGCCTTTCTTAGGAAAGTGTAGATACGGCATTTTTATTAAGTAACACGATATAGTTAAGAGTAGATATGACAACAATAAGCCTATTTTAACATATTTAGAGTGGAGATACGGCTTTTTTGCAAAGGAAATAAGTAGTTTTTGTTGAGAGGATTACAATAATGACAAATACTAAAAATTTGATTTTTTTGTAGATACGGCGTTCTTTCTTAGGAGGGCAGTATTAATATAACAGTTTGATAAACTGCATAAAGCCAACTATGGAGTAAAGAACAAAAGATTATTAAAAATGTTAAACTGTCTTGAAGATGACAAACCTCTAACGGTCGAAGGCTAACGATGAAAAATCAAAAACCAATTTAACAAAATTTAATCAAGTTATGGATGTAAGTATAAAGTTATGAAAAACTTCAATTTGAAATTGATGGAAGCATTCACAAATATAAACAATGAAAAGCATAATACAGAACGTTTCGTGTAATTTTTAATTTTAATTTCAACTATTTAAATTATAGTGCTGCGGTGATTTAACATATAATTGGTAAAGCATTTACTTCAAAGTCTCAGAAAAAGCAGTAAAAACCTAGACATACCAAAAGCTAAAATTAAAATGTACGATTATGCCTTTTTTTTAAATTAAAAGATGCCAAAACCTCTTTAAGCGGAGATTTTCTTCTTGTCTATTAAAATTGTTAGAGCGTTTATGTATCTCAATAGCTTCACGTTGTAAACGAACATAATAATGAGTTTGTTTTGACAATATTTCCATATTGTCAAATTGAATGTCATGATCTAAATTATTTAATGCATGTTCAGCGACCGCTGACTTCTCTGGTTGACCTAAGGTACTAAATCTCATATGTTCTTTATGTCTTGTATGAAAGCTACGTTTTGTGGTTCCAATGTATACTTTTCCACATGAACAAGATAATTTATACACTCCAGAAGATGATAACAGGTTTGAAACATCTTTAAGTGACCTTAAATAGTCTTTAATTTTTCTAGTAAAAACAGTCCTAATGCCATATTTAATTAGGATTTTTTCAATTCTATTTATAACGTTAGATATAAAAGGAAGAAAATCAGTTCTGACATTAAGAACTGGTTTTTCTTTGTAATGATCCTGCGAATCCATAACATAAATTTCCTATCCTAGTAAATAATTCCTATCAAACCTTATTTCCTATTTATTTCCACAACTGTTTTGTCATTACTAATAAATGTTATCAGTTGCCCACTCCTTTCCCAATTCCTACAGTTCTCCTATAAATACCCGACCGCTTTGCATATATTTGTCAATCTTACACCAGACACACATATCTGAACTTACAAATTACACAGTATACTCCAGAAATACCTGAAAAACCTTGTGTAGAACGCTCTTACAGCTCTTAGCACCGAGACCGATGCATAAGCGTGCCTAGGGTACGAGATAATTAGTTTACCGGAGGCTACGCCCCGAATAGCTAAATATTTCGACTCCCAGAACATCCCTATACCGCTATATAATCACCCTCACAGACGGGAACATTATAATAATTCAAACCATTTTATTAGTTAACCAGAATATTTTAAGTTTATTTAGTTTGTTACACAGAGTTTGATATATTTTATAACAATTCATATAATAAAAATTGTTACAAAAGGCCCAGCTTACATTACTTAATTAATCACCAGGTAGTGACGTCTTTTGAACTCTAACCCTAGGAGCTCAACAAGGGCGAACGATTATGAATTTGATTTGTAGACCAGGTTAAGGTTATGTCTAGAAGGTGTAATAACATTATTAATACCAGTAGGTGAATATCCATTATCTTGTAAGGATTTTGTTAAATATTTATATTCATCTTTCAAAAATTCAGGATCACAAATTCGTTTTGCTCGATGTACTAACGATTTAATTACACAAATTTTTTAGCGTGGATGTGGTTGGATAATTTATGAAGGTATTTATCAGTGTGTGTCGGCTTTATGTATACCTTAAAAGATTTTAGATATTAATATGTCAAGAAATGGTAAACTTCCATTAGTTTATGGTAAACTGGATGCTAGGGAAAAACCGTCAACCACGGGCACGCCGGTTTAAAGCTACTACTAACATGCAATCGAAAGCTGACGTAATAATCCTCTAGATATCAATTCAATTCAATAATGGAAACACGTTTATTAGATTAATAGGTCACCGTTTTAATTATTAAAGATCAAACATAATACGCGGGTGGTTTCACAGAAGAGTGACTTTTCAATAAAAAAAACTTGTTTTAGGGCAAAAATATGTTTTGTTTTTCTACATAATTTCCTTTTAATTCCATACACTTTTCCAACGGCTTTCCAACTTTTTTAAACCTTCAGAAAAATACATTTTTGGAAACTGCAAAATATGTATCCGTTGCTTCCATTACTTCTTCATTTGTATGAAATCTCTGTCCTCCGAGCCACTTCTTCAAGTTTGGGAACAAGAACAAATCACCTGGAGCCAGATCTGGCAAAGATGGAGGATGCGGCACTAATTCATAACCCAATTCAATTAATTTATTGGATGCAATAACGGACGAATGAGAGGGCGAATTATCATAATGGAAAAGAACTTTCTGTTTGAATATTGTCGTTTCTTTCCTAATTCCGCACCAAAGCGTGTTAATAAGTTGGAATAACACTCGACAGTTATAGTTCTGCCCTTCTGCATGTAATCAATAAGGATTACCCCTTGAGAGTCCCAAAAGACCGTGACCATAACTTTGTTGGCAGAAAAAAAGTTTTTGCCTTTTTAGGAGCACGTTGATCCCCAGAAGTCCATAGTTTCGACTGCATTTTCATCTCAGGTGTGTAATGGTGAATCCATGTTTCATCCACGGTAACGTATCGACGAAATAATTCGCTTGGATTATGCTTCAACTTAACCAAACAGTCACTTGAAATCGAAACACGTGTATGCATTTGTGCTTCTGTTAACAAACGCGGCACCCATCTTGCACTTAACTTTTTCATATTTAAATATTGATGCAACATATTATGCACTTGTTCCGTTAAAATACGCAGTTCATTAGCTCTCTCTCGCACTTTAACTCGACGATCACTTTTTATGGTGAAGCTGACCTTATCCATTGTTTCTTGACAGGTAACCGTATTCGACGCTCCTGGACGTTCCGCATATTCCGTGCCCATATGGCTACTTTTAAAAGCAGCAAACCACTTGCAAAGCATTCCATGCGACGGAGTAGATTCGCCGTAATATTTATGTAATTTCTCTTCTGTTTGTTTGACGTTTTTCTGCGTAAAAAATAGTGTTTTATTAAAACACGAAATTCCTTTCTATCCATTTTAATTAAATACAAAACGTGTCTTGTTTGATGGACTGTCAAACATAAAGTAACTGACGGATTTTCACGAAATTTTGACAGCGGGCTTCTAAAAGATGGTTGAAGGATGCAACACAATATCGCCACGTTGGGGTTGCCAGCTCGTGAAAAGTCACACTTCCGTCAAACCAGCCTCGTACATGCAAAAAGCGATCTTTTTTTCTTCGCCTAAGCAAATCCGTCCTATGCAGAGTGGCCGCTACTGTATAGTTACCTGAATGCGATTCACGCTTCAATCAAACAAAAGCCAGTTGATACTACAAAAGCTAGGCGAATTAAAGACAAAAGCTTCTCGCAGCAAATGTAGATTGCAGTTTACTTCTCCAGGAGAAACAGCATTCACTAATATACATATCACACTTACGAATGTTTAATTATACAGGATACTGCAAAGTAATCAATCTTTTATACTAAATTGAATTAAATTAAATTTCTACGCTCATTCACAAGGTCTTACAGTTTCCCCCGAAAATTTTGCGAACAAGGTTGAACAGACTTTTCAGAAATGGCGTTATCAGTATTTGGATTACATATATATATATATATATATATATATATATATATATATATATATATTTCTTTAAATTAACAGCATTTTGAGTAGTTCTGTACTTATCGCTTCCCGGCCAATATAGTACATAAGCATTATTACCTATTTATTTGTGGTCCTTCATAAAGCAAGAAAAATTTCTTAATAGTTTATGTAATGCGGACGATTGATAGTGTGTTTTGACAAGTACTAGATCACCTGAGTTTTATTTAATTGATCTAAGTTTTTCTATTAGCTGCGTTGGATTTAAAATTCCTGCGAACTAATAATATTTTGGTTTCAATTTCTTGGTCTATTTGGTCTGGATATGGAACAATTTTTAGATGAGCTGGTGTGTCGCTTTTCTTTCATTAATTCATACGAGGCAAAACCGGTTGTCCCACTGCCAACAACATTCAGCCATGTTTCTATAGTAACTATATACATTGGCTAGCTGGTGTGTTTTTCGTTGCAATAAGCTCTCAGTAGCCTCCCTAACTCACGAATAATTCTCTCTACGGGATTTGATTGTGGGTGGTATACCGCTGTATACCTCACTCCTATATCACGTTTATTTAATTCCTTTGTCGATTGTTCACTAATGAACAGTGTTCCGTGATCAGACAACACCGTTTTGGGCCTACCTACATTCGGAATAAAACCGTTTATGATTTTGTCGAGTAATGTTTTGGTCTTAACTCTTCTATGGGATATAACCTAACATATTTGGTAAATACGTCTCTGGCTACAAATACTTAACATACACCTCCTCGACCCATTGGTAATGATTTTTGTTTTCTGGGATAGATCACATGTATTTAGTAAGTGTCTACATCTGCCCTTGAGGTTCGGAATATAACACGTTTGATTTATTAATCCTGCGCACTTACCGGTAACGAAATGTCCGTATAATTGATGGTATTCCCATAGTATCTTGTACAATAAAGCTGATGGTATGCATATCAACCACACCCAGATATCTTGAAAGTTATTTGGAGAAAAATTGAACACACTGCACCAAACTTCACATCTACATCTTTACTGACAGCCTGGTACAGTTATCTGCAATTGAGACATCGTCACTATTTAATAAACTTGTAAGAAACCCGAAATTTGTATGGAGTTCATTATATGCATCTTTTCGTCTATATAATTCTGATACTAACCTATTAATGTCCACATACTACACATTATCATCATCATCACAGTTTGAAATAATTTTGCCATTTTCTTCATACATGTTAAAAGTTTTTTCGTTCCTCAAGTGTGCTATAAAATTTATTAATGAACCGTAAAGCTGTACCTCTGTCAATATATCCATATTCTGTGTTTGCAGTAAGAGACTTGATTTATTAATCTGGACTAATACGTCTTTCCAGAAAGAAATCATAATAAATGTTACTAACTTTCTATTTTGTGCAAAATACTGCTCGCTTCGGCTTTTGTTGTGTCGAGTCAGAAATCAAAATTTCTAAAGCTTCGTTGATAGCTACATAACTATTGCGCAAAGGCGTGCAAGCATCAGCTCTGGCCGACCATCCTGTTACAGACAGGTTTTTGGGTACTAGTTGACTTGCATTTGCTTCTGTTTTGTGCGTTTCTAAACAATCTTTCATAACTTCCCACCTGTATGTATATCCCGAAAAAAGTTGTAGATTTCTTCAACAAACAGAAACTATTAAAGGATAACATGTTCCAATTAAAATTACGGAATGAGCTGCACATGGCACATAGTAAGCTAAATTATTTCTTTTTTTATTCTAGCTTGTAATCTGGTATACTGTCCAGACATATTTGTAACGTTACCTGTGACTGTTCACGATAATTTGTTACTTCTAAAGACGTTTCCTTTAAAATATTTAAAATGGCTGATTCCATGCTCGCAGCCTTATGCCCCACTTAACTTACCAACGTTACAAATCGCTCTACAGTGATGCCGCATTCAAAAACATATCTTAAGACAATAGTAAGTTGGTCTGAATGAGAAATATCTGGTGTAGAGTCCACTATGATTGAATAGCTTACTTAGTGCTGCGAATTTCAGATGAAATTTTTTCACTTACTTTTAAAGTTATCAGCTTAATAAATTCATCGCAAACTGTTGAATATAAACACCATACGTTACCTCTGTCGTGATTACCTTTGTTTTGAATGTCACTTTTTAAAAATGGGTCGAACTTCGCTATTAATTCCAGTGCACCCAAATAGCTACCTTTTTATAGCCCCAAATAATTCCCCTAAATGCCAAACCTCTAAATGACAAATATTTTATGACTGCAACTACACGTTTTAAAACGTTAACCCAATATTCTTTTTCTATTGTTTATGACGCCCCGGTTCAATTTTTCCCAATACTGAGGATCTCACTAGGTAAGTATGCGCAGATTGGCAATGTTCAGGGATGTCTCGTGAGAAGTCATTCTACAGGTGTTTTTCCAGTCACTAAACCCGGTTACAAATGACAGATTATTATCGTTATTAATTAGTTTGCAATACAAACAGAAAACATCTCCCGTTTTTTGCGAAAGGGTAAAGACCCGGAACAAGTTCCGGAGCTCTATAGCTGACTTACGAGCGGGCACCCATTATTAGAACACTATTTCAAATTTCAACTCTTCTCGCCATCACAATTACAGGGACCTACCTCTACTTTTAAAAATATACCACTAGGTGGAGCCACGATCAATCTCTATTCCAGAAAACATTCATCAGTGTTAAAAATACACCACTTGATAGCGCCACAAACAAACAAAGCCAACCAATCAAAATACAGAGCCTTAGGCCTCCAACCAGAACACAAAGCCTGGAGACAGGGCCGAGTCTAAGTACCAACCAGAAATCAGGCGGCGTGACGCCATCCGATTAAAAATGGTGGGGGATAAGTGACCTCGTTCTACTGTCAATTATTGATTTTGTAACAATCATAGATAAAGAATATCGTGAGTCAATAGTTAATGAACTTCCAGTATTTTTTTGGAATTTTTTGTTTCAACGATTTAACAAAAATCAACAATCAATGACAAGTCGTACAGCCAATTAAACTGAAACAGAAATGGTTTAAGCAAAAACTGTGTGATTGCCACGTATTTCCGATACTTAGAAATGAAAGGACCTAATGATTAAAACTTTCAAATATTAGGAACAAGTAGAAAAATCACATGTTTCATACCCTCGTCAGTTGAGCTGTTTGAGCTTCTGTATCCCCTTCAGCCACAGTACGTGTGCATGTGGGATAGAAGATTAATGTGGTCAGGATAGGATGGGAAGGAACGGAGTTAGGGTTCTGAGGGGGAGGTTACTGCATTAGCATTCGCTTAAAAACCATGTGCATTCGCAGTGATCGTGGCGCTGTACTTGTTTTAGGAAAAATCTCGCACGGTAACGGGAATCTAACCCATTTTCTACCAAATGTTACTTAAAGCGTACCACTAATTAGCAAGGAGAAATAGATAAAAAATGGTTCTGTTCTGATTTATTAAATGGAAACAAAGCAACTTGTGAAAAATTGATTATTGTGTAAATCGCGAGCAACAACAGAAAAATTGATTTTACAATTAAATGTACCATGATACACATATTTTCATAATTTAATCAGAAATGTAGGTATGCGTTTATAAGATTAGTAAATTAGTACTGTTCCATGGTAACTTAGCCTCTCAAGATGATTACGAAGTTCAATATGCGTGACAGTTAACCATTGCAATGAATTGTAAAGTAGATGGTGATCAGTTATCACGAGTCTCATTCATTTTAAGTGACATTCGATAGATAGCTAATTTATTAACGATAGTAGTAAATAAAAATTATTTATGGGGCATAGGTAATCAAGGAGAAAATATAAAGGTTCGAAATCTAAAACAAATCAAATTTCCTGGAAGCATGTGAAACAGCCATAAAGAAAAATTCAAATCTTTGAAACTATTCACAATACCTTTTTCGTTTAGAATAATTTAGATCTTTTCTTATATTTCTTTTAAGTGGAAAGGTCGATGCTTTCAAGTTTCAATTCAATTGAAAAGAAAGAAATCTCGGCATATCTGCACGTATTGCTAGATATAGGCTTGCAGTATCTACGTTCTTTGCTTCACTGAATGCATTAATAAAAACTAACGCATCGCAATTACAGAACCTACAATTCGCAAACGAAAGCACGAAATTGTTTCATTAAATAACCATGCGTCCATATTGATTTCGAGATATCGCCTTTTTTACGTAAATTTGAAAAATGTTTGCGTTTGAGAAAATTTTTACTTATTTTGTGAAACGTTCGGGTTGGCGTCACTACGGCATATAACAACATCTGCATGTTTTTTTGTCACATGTAGTAATGTATGCCATTAACCTTTTATCTAAAATTTCGATCTATCATAAGTTGTAACCATCAGCCGCCATTCACCGCACGTTCGTTTGGTCGTCGAGCCGTGCAGTTAAAAGAGATACCACTTATCTAGATTTTGCTGAAGTTCAGTACACGCTCTTTCGTTGTTATGTTGCCTTTGAGTGATACACGATTGTGGCAAGGTACAATAGCATGCCTTTCGGAATTTCAGCTCGTAATGATAATGATTAACGGCATCGTGGTACAAGTTTTAAGTTTTTCTTGCCCTTCCCTCGTTATTGAAGGTGACTTGTGTGATTTAGGTATATAACTTTAGTGCTTTTAGTGAAGGGGTGAAGAGCAAGTCCATTAATAGTTAATGTATTACAAAATATTAATATTTCGAGTGCTAAGAATCACAACCCCGGATACATATTTGAAGCTTAATAAGCTTAATATTCTTGGCAGTAACAACGGAATTTTCAAATCGTTAACGACAATGATAAATGTGCACTGAAAATGTTTCTAATCACGTTCTTAATTTATATAAAAAATTAATATTTATGATTTAAAATTGTTCTGTTACTTAATTGGTGGGTTAGCCACAACCTTATCTAACAAACCGATTTAAAAGCTTTAAATAGTTACGATTCATTATCTGCCGGGTTTCTATTTTAAGTACATTTTTTTCTATAAACCATTAACTTTCTGCTATTTTATGGAAATTTTTGTAGAGCATTAACATTTATATTTTTTGGCAGTAAAACCTTTAAATTATTATAATGTAAGAGGTGGCCCGCTAATTACTGCTCCTTTAATTACACAACATAAAGCAAAGTAGCTACATTCCTTTTTGTCTTTGTTCCTTTTACTTCTAAGAATTGATTGGCTTGAGCAACTACTTTTCATTAGGACTTTTCTTTGTACCTGTTCCTTTGGAAGTATTTACAGAATAAGATGGTAATGAAGTATTGTTTGTGATACTATGCATTTTTCTTACTTTAATTTTGTCAACGTTACATACAATATTATAGAAGGAAACGCATACAAAATTTGATAAATGTACGATGCCCGACAATATCCGTAGGATCCTCACTAATTTCTGGTTTTAAAACCCATGTGTAGTTAGCAATAACAGTCTAGTAATATCTTTTACTATTTTTATACAGTGCGTTCGTAAAGTAGCGGACAAATTCAATTAAAATGCGAATAGGAGTTTAGGAAGAAAACGCTCGGACCCGTCGATTTTTATTTTCAATTTAGTTCTTTTACGTAACAGTGAAATATACAGGGTATGTCAGAAAAGGATATAACGTCATCGACATTTTTTTACACGTCAACCCCCACTTTTTTGCAGAATTAGAAAGGGTACATCTTTTTACGTACGACATGGTACATTTGGATTATGTTAATACAGGGTGTCCTAAACTTGCGTCCGCGGGCGGTACATCCCTTATTTGATGGAATAGGAGAACAAAATTTTGAAGTGTAGTAGAAAGAACTGAAGCGCATATTTACTTTAGGTTATTCAGGGTGGTTTACTTATAGAGGGTGAATCAAACATAGATTTTTTAAATTCAGCTCACTTCTGAAGAAAAAATCGTACCCAAGTGGATACCATATATCATTTCTAATAAGATATATCAAATGATTTTTTCAATAAAATATATTTTGAAATACAGACAATTTTTGGGGTTAGGCCTAATTTAGATATAAAATGATTCCATTAATTTAAATTAAATGTTCGAATTGTGCACCGTTAACAATCGCTCAATAGCAAGGCGATTAACAAATTCTAAATTCGCCGGTCGCGTCGCGTATACTCTATTCTTTAAGTATCCCTACAAGAAGTAATCTAGAGGATTTAAATCTGGCGATCTGGCTGACTCAATTATCCCGTTTCTACCTATCCAACTATTTGGAAAAATGCGAACAGGTAAAGCGTAGTGTAGCGGCGCTCCATCTTGTTGAAAAAAGAGGTTAGGGTGGTGTATGTTGGGATTTTCTAAATCCCGATACAACGTTATGAGAGCGGGGATAAGGTCATTTTGAAGAAAGTCTAAATATCTCGCACCAGTGAGAGTATCCTCGAACAAGTAAGGACTTATAAATCTTCCGCACCAAACGTTCAATTTTTGAGGGTTTTGGGTGTGATATTCCGTGACCCAATGAGGATTTTCGGTTACCCAATAACGTCAATTTTGTCTGTTCACATGGCCGTTTAAAGCAAAGGTTGCTTCTTTTTACAAAATTGGCGTTACCATAACATAATAGTTGCATTTGTTCACAAAATTTATTTCGCCGATCAAAATCATCTTCCGACAGCTCGTGAAGCAAGCATATCCTGTAGGGATGGAACTTCTCTCTTTTCAACACTTTATGCACAGTAAATCATGCCGCACTAATATTATTAGTTTTATTCAATATTTCCTTCTGTAACCATCGTCCATATTTACCTTGTCGGACGTAAAAAGATGTACCCTTTCTAATTCTACAATAAAAAGTGGGGGTTGATATTAAAAAAAATGTCGATGATACACCCTGTATATTTCACTCTTACGTAAAAAATTCTAAATTGAAAATAAAAATCGGGTCCCAGCATTTTCTTCCTAAACTCCTATTCGAATTTTAGTTGAATTTATCCGCTACTTTACGAACGCACTGCATGTAAAAATATGTTTCCAAATATACGACAGGCATAAACACATTTATTGAATTTAAACATTGACTTGAGCTAAAACAGTAGTTTTTCTTTAGCACACGCAGTAAGTGATTCAACATGCATGTGTAGCCTCACGCCGTATATAAGAGCAAGGTTGTGCGGCGTCAAAGCTTAAGAGGCGCTTATGGCGCTCCTTTTTTCCGAAAAAATATCTAAAACAAAAAATCTTAGGGATGTTCCGCCTAATTCCTAAAACGCTGACTCCATATTTTAATGGTCCAAAACGCCAGAACTTAACCAAAATGTCGACAACCATTTCGCCGACTACGCTCATTTTGCAGAATATTACGTCGACAAAGACCAAATCGCCGAACAAGATTTAGGTCAAACCGCCAAATGGCGCCGAATGGCCAAACGCTGAATTCCCAAAACACCGCATGTCCAAAACGCCGATGCGGTTATTTTATATGAGTTTTTTTTAATCACTGATAAAAACTTCAGGTGGTAAAGTTAAAGATGAGGTTGAATATTATCTCTCTCGTATATAACTAACATCATTATGCAGTTAAATAGGTTCATATAATAACGTAAAATATATTAATTGAAAATGATATGTACATAAGTTAATGAAATATACTACCTAAAGCACAATTCTAAACTTTATTTCATTTTGACCTTGAGATGGTGTATCCCCTCTGTCTCTGTCTCCAAATTCCGCACGAAACGCATGTTGTACTGCAGTGATTGAATGTAAATTTGCAAATTTTTCGACAACAAAAATTTTTGATTGTAAAGTCCAGCGATCCATTTTTTAACTGCCACTACTGACATGTAAAATCCAAAGGT